>CM035441.1:132939058-132976558 GCA_020310875.1 Ceratopteris richardii | reverse complement strand
AAATAATTAATAATAGCATAGTTTAATTTTCAAATACCTAAATATGTAATTTATATATTAATGGTTTTAAATAACATATATTTTAACCCTTTAAATATAGTAAAACCCTAGAAAACCTACTTGAAACCCATCAGAAACCCATTGAAACCCTTTGGAAAACACTGATAACCCATTAAAATTATCTAAACCCCTAACATTAACCCAATCTCATAAACAACACATGAATTCAAAAAACCCTAAAGTTGAATCTATAAAACACATTCAACATTCAATGTAAAGTAAACCCTAATATGAACATATGTTCTGCTTCATCATTCATACCTGTAAACACTTTCAAAGTAGTTAATTCCATTCAACACAACTGATCATTAATGATATAAAAGGATAGAGTTCACCAATAAAATTGTTTTTCATTTTCTCTGGTCATTAACGGAAAGGTTGAAAACTTTCCGACATTCGTCCCGGCCAAACCTGCACATCGTCCTCGATGGGCCAACCTGCAGATTCAAATGGAACATATCAAATTCTTTTGAACATAAGGTTTTATTTTATTTCATCATGCATTCAACTTTATGCAGTTAAAAAGATTAGTACAAATCATTTTAAAAAAACAACATAGAAATAAGTTATAAAATATCATGTCATATTTTTGAATCCACATTTAAACAAATATTTATAAGAATAAATCATAAGTCTTATAGTCCTTCTGTTCATGTCACTTGCTAAGAATAAGTAATTTATCCTTCATAACAGCATGTACAAAAAGAAAACTTTTTCCCATCAGATAACAGAATTATATGCCTCCTACTTTTATTTCCTATGGTCTGACTCTCTTTTTATTGCTTAAATCATTTCATTTTTCTTACTTCATCCCGACTCAGCTCTTTCTTTATTTCTTTACAAATCGGCCTATACCGAAATTGGGTGCGACTCTTGGACTTGTCCACCCGGCCAAGTTTGTTCCACTTGTCTACCAACCCGGCATAGCACACGACAAACTATGTCAGCCCTACATGAAATCGACGTCAGCTCGTGGCTCTGATCGCCCGACCAGAGTAACTCCACCCACCTACCGACCCATGTAGGCGGAAGACAACACATAGGTTAGGCCTATGATGAAACTAGCTGCAGCTCGTGGCCTTGATCACCCGACCAAGGTTGTTCCACCCGCCTACTAGCCCAACATAGCACTCTAACAATAGACACATACATGTAAGCTAATTGGGTATGAAGGTTTTAATTAAGTTTTTAATTTTAGAGGTCATATCTCATAAAAAAATAAAAGCAAGTTACAAAATCCCATTTGCTAATGAATAACAATTTATTTTAAGCATATACATATATTCAAAATAAAACTACCTTTTCTTTTACAAGATTCCAATTCCAAAATTTCTATTTAACTTTCTGATTCAATTCATATAAATATGAGTTTTTATGCTTCAATCATAAATATTTCAGATATTTCTATATCTTAATTCTACTTTGAATTTTTTAAATAAATTGGAACATATCCTTTTAATCCATGCAGTAATGCTATGCATATACACAAAAAATCAAAGAATCTCTAATTAGAACTGTTTCACCTGATTTTTAATCATCATCTTCATTTTCATCAGCATCATCATCATCATTAATTTCTTCAATTTCATATTCTTCATTATTTCTCTTTTTTTTAAATAGTTTAACTCTTTTTCCTGATCTATATTGTCTCCATCTTCAGTTCTCTTTAAGTTCATCAGAACTTTTGGCAAAAAAAATCTTCAATTACTTTGATCAATTCATCTTCAGAACCTATAAGCACTCATAAAGTAGAAGCTACAAAACAAGTAATCTTCATTATCATTTATCTTGCAAATAGAAATTCATATGAGTCATCTTCATCATGTCACAATTTTCATCATAAGAAGTCATAGTGGGTATAATTTATAAACAAAATTCATAAATTCATAAATTCATAAATTCATAAATTTCACATTAGCATTTTCAACCTTTGAAACAAAGTTCATAAATTTCAGAAAAAATCATAATGTTCGTAGTATAATATAACCATCATATTTATTGTGAACAAAATCATTTTATTCAAAATATTCATCATTTCATTATAATGTTGTTCTTCATAATTGTTCATCATAATAGATTTCTTTTTATTTGTGAAAGAAAGAAAATCATAAGTTCATCATAAGTTTAGTAACATCATTTTGATAATACTATTTATAATTAGAAAGCTTATTATCAATAGAAAAGCATAAAATATGGGCATTCTCATCATAAGAACGAAATTCATAGTGGGTAGTATATAAGCATAATTATTATCATCCTATCTCAATGGATAATTATATTTTTAGTATAGAATAGCATCTTTGGTATCATAAGTTTAGGAAATGACAAGCATATTGATCAAACTTAATTGCAAGCATATTATGCATATAATTTCAAACATGTTTTAGTTTAATTTATAATCAATAAACTTTGTGTTTTCATATTTTAGTATTCTTTTGGTTAAGTAAATCATAATGTAAAACTTTCTCATAAGCTTTTAACTAACTTTTTCCAAGCATAAAAACTTCATAAAACAAAACAATTTAGGTATATGTTTCTCAACTTTAGGAAAACAGGCATATATACACCAAGCAATAACAAAATTAAAAGTTTTATCTTCAATAAACAATTCCATCACAATAAAACTATTCTCTTAAATTCTTCTCCTTTTTCTTAACTTTAGATGAGTTCTTTATATTATTTTCAATCTTGCATATGGCTTCTTGTATCCATTTTTCCATATTCTTGTCATGTTCTAATTGAACTTGAAGATTTTTATCTTTAGATGTTTGTACTATTTTTTCATCATTTTTAGTTTTGTCACATTTATTGTCATTTTCTATGACTTTAGGTTCTGTTTTGACCTCATGTATGTCTTTGTTTCCATCAATTGATTGTTCATTTTCATCATCTTTTATCCTTACATCTTCTTCTTTCATAATCTTTTCCAATGTATCTTGATCCTTAGATGTAGTTTGAATATTAATGTTCCTCATAGATTTAGGTTTAAGAAGGTTTTGATCCTTGTTCAAGCATTCACTTTTAGTCACAATCTTGGTGTTTATAAAATTTGATTGACATACATTGCTTTCTTCATCATGACTCTTTGGTTTCCATTGTATTTGAAGTTTGGTTTTAGGACTAAATTTTGTTTCGTTAAAGTAGTCTATCATCCCTCCTCGACCTAAATTTAAACGCAAAGATAGTTGTGTTTGATAATCACAAATCTTAAGGTCATGTGTAATGACTAAGTGATTTTGACATGCATTATTATAAGCAACACAATCCTCGTACATATGACCTAGTTGGTCACACCAAAAACATCTTAAGGGATGTACTTTCCTATTCATAGCCCTATAGGTGGATCTCCTATACTCATTCTTATGGGATTCATTAGGCAACTTTGGAGATAAACTTTTTTCATGTTTGCACTTGCATTTAGGTAGTTCATTGACTTGTTTGGTCAAATCATCTATTTGGATCTTTAACTTTTTAACAATTTCTTGTAAAATTCCACACATCACACTATTTGAATTTGAAAACTCACTTAACTTGTCAATTAACAGAAATACTTCTTTAAATTTTGCTTGATTTGATGAGTTTAGTTTATCCTCTAAATCTTTGACTTGTGTTTTAAGTCCCAAATTTGCATTCTTAGTGAAACCCTCCATGGAAGAGTTCTTTTTATGTGTATTTAAATTATCTGCTTTCTTTTTACCCATTGATATTTGAGAAAAAAGAAGTATTAGAGGATAGATCAATACCTGCAATCTGAATCGAAGAAGAGGCTCAAAGAGTGACTGTGAAAATTTATACACTTTTTAATATGATCAAAATATAATACATCAATTGCTAATGGATGAATGTGCAAACGTTCTTCTTTAAAATGTTGATGGTAAGGGTGTAGAGATGAAGTTTTCTACTTGCCTATTCTTGTGGAGGCGCTCAGAGCATAAGCTCAGCCCTCAACAGCCAGGGAATTACAAGGTTTATAATTTCTGCCACTGCAAGACAATCACCTCAAGCCGCTCCAACCATGTAGCCTAACCAAGCCGATGCATATGCAAGAAGAGAAGAAATGTTTATACCTGTCCTGTTGTGCCATTGTTTCACGTCGGGTTCACAATGTGGGAGCGATTTGCGACAACTAGCGGATCAATTTAGTCGCCTCGCTAACGGCGCATGCAAGGTGACTATGCGGAACAGGTACAAGCTTTTCCTAAGGTCCGTAGGGTGAAGCGTTCCTATAACGTTCAACTGCGTCAAAATAAGAAGGAAGGATAATCTTTTCACTAACTATTTGATTTTTTATAGTTTTGTTTGTCTCTTCTTAAAAGTTTTCTACATTTCTATCTACAGTTGGAGGGAAAAGATCTTCACAAACACTAGGTGGAACAGTAGAAAGTAAAGTTATAGTTGTTCTAGGATCGAGCAAAGATTCTTCTACTATTACTTTTTTTATTAATTCTTTACCTTCTATTGGGTTTGGAAATAATAATTCAAAAGTTGTCGATGGAAGAAAGGAACTATTCGAAGAACTTGCTTTATCTTCTATTGGGTTTGGAAATAACAATTCAAAAGTTGATGAAGGAAGAATGGAACTATTCGAAGAACTTTCATTAGACATAAAGTAAATGATACTAAATTAATAACCAAAGTCCTATACAACCTATAAGATGATGTTTTTAAATGACAGTCTAAAAGATAGCCTATACAAACTAATAAAAGTTTCAAACTAAGGACAATCTCTGCTTTTCAAACTTCAGGTCACATGTGAATCTCCAGTTCGCCAATAGCTTTCTGAAAAAAAAAACATTAATAAAAGTTTCAAACTAAGGACAATCTCTGCTTTTCAAACTTCAAGTCACATATGAATCTCCAGTTCACCAATAGCTTTCTGAAAAAAAAAACATTAATAAAAGTTTCAAACTAAGGACAATCTCTGCTTTTCAAACTTCAGGTCACATGTGAATCTCCAGTTCGCCAATAGCTTTCTGAAAAAAAAAACATTCGGAATATTAGTAATATTACAAGAAATTATTGAGAAACATGAAGGACATACATTAAATCATTCTTATCTAATGCATACATTCATACTCATGTAAACATATTCATTTGCACACATATTTCATACATACTAATGCACTCTACATGCATGCTTTTAGTCATGCTAATATATGCTAATAGACATACATACTAACACACATGAATTCATTTATTTCCATACATATGCACATACATGCATACTATCCATACACACACTCACACTCATGCTAGCATATGCTAATGCATGCTCAAATATACCCATAATCATACACTACCATGCATATGTACTTACTATATATGGAAACATACTTTTATGCATTATAGCACATCAAACCATCCACTCTTATATGTACATACATTCACAAACCTAAACATGAATATGCTAAATTAATACATACACATGCTTCTATACCCATGTATTCTCAATGAACTAACTAGGCAAATTAATTCATTCATGCTCTCTAAATATATGTATAAACTTAAATCATTACTCCAAAAAAAAATGACCATGCAATGAAATAATTAAATTACTTAATTAATTAACTTATTAATTTAACTCTCTCCTCTCTTTCTCTCTCTCTCTTCCTCTCTCTCTCTTTCTCTCTCGTTCCTCCTTTCTTAGATCTTTTTGTAATCCAATCTCTCTTTCTGAAATCCGATCCCTGTATCTCTCTCTCTCTCTCTACCTCTCTCTCTCTCTCTCTCTCTCTCTCTCTCTCTCTCTCTCTCTCTCTCTCTCTCTCTCTCTCTCTCTCTCTCTCTCTCTCTCTCTCTCTCTCTCTCTCTCTCTCTCTCTCTCTCTCCGAGATGGAAGAGGAAAAATGTTCTTCCTTAGATACTAGAACCACCTCAGGAATTGGAGAACAAAGTCAAACTCTCTCTAATTCTCTCTATCTGTGTGAACGAACTCTCTCTCCGAGATGCACGGACATGAAGGTGAAGGAAATGAAGCAAAAGAAGAAGAAAATCTACCTGAAAAAAAAAAACATTAGGAAACACTCACTAAACACACATATATATACATACACAGAGACCTTTTGTATCACTCTTTTTTTATTCCACTTTAATTTTTCCTCCACTCTTTTACCCATACTTGTCCACCATACTTTAAATTAGCTTTAATCACACAACACACTTGTTCCATTTTTTTAACCATATTCATATATACCATTCATTTAAAGTTTCTCTTTAACTTCCTTTAATTGCATCATCTAATCCAACCACTCCTTAAATCACTTTAGTTACACATCTTCTTTAAACCATTCTTTTTCCTTAGCACTTTTATAGACCACTAGTTATTTATCCATTTAATTGATCATTTTAATCTAATTAGCCTACATTTCTTATTTAAATAAATCATTTAATTTAAGCTTAGTTTAAGGGTTTAATTAATTAGAACCTTAGTATTTAAATGCACTCATATGCTTAAAATAATTAATAATAGCATAGTTTAATTTTTAAATACCTAAATATGTAATTTATATATTAATGGTTTTAAATAACATATATTTTAACCCTTTAAATATAGTAAAACCCTAGAAAACCTACTTGAAACCCATCAGAAACCCATTGAAACCCTTTGGAAAACACTGATAACCCATTAAAATAATCTAAACCCCTAACATTAACCCAATCTCATAAATAGCACATGAATTCAAAAAACCCTAAAGTTGAATCTATAAAACACATTCAACATTCAATGTAAAGTAAACCCTAATTTGAACATATGTTCTGCTTCATCATTCATACCTGTAAACACTTTCAAAGTAGTTAATTCCATTCAACACAATTGATCATTAATGATATAAAAGGATAGAGTTCACCAATAAAATTGTTTTTCATTTTCTCTGCTCATTAACGGAAAGGTTGAAAACTTTCCGACAGCGTAGAAGTTAAACAAATGTTTACTGACGCAAGTTGCTATCTATAGTTAGAAGATCGAATGATTGAACGTGTCTTCATGATCTATGCGAAGTTTTTTATGATCAACTACGCAAATTGCTTTTGGAATGGAATGGACTCAGAACTGACTATCTGCGCACGGTTTTGTTTATCAATTGATGAATCTAAAACGTTGTGCACATGAGAGGTTCACTGGATAATCACACCTCTGTCAACTGCGTGGTTTTCAAAAAGTTTCAACTCACGCATTTAACAAAATCAAAGAAACTCTGTAAAACTACATTTTCTGATTATATCCATACGTTTTAATAAATTGCAGCTACTATCATATTCCTTTGAAATGAAAGTGGCAAGTATGTGTTTTACTATGATAAACATTGTATTCCAATTCTATGTATTAAGAACATTTGATTCCCCATAATGGACATGATGATTGAAAAAAAAATCTTAACATTTGATGATTTGTTTATAAAACTCTTAACATTAGGATATGATTTCATACTTAATTACTAATTTATCTCATTGAGTTTCACTATACCTGAGCTTGCATCAAGCACCCAGCGTGCGCCGATCAATTTGGTGGTTGGCTTGATCCACCAGCCTTGTGGCCGAATCTTTGCGACATTTGGTGAACCCGACGTGAAGCATCGGCATGACAACTCAGGTATGTATGCCAAGAAGAATTTCCAAGTATTTATACTTGTATTTCTCTGCTTGCACATATGCATAGGAACATAAAATCAAATTTCAGCATTCTTCTTTTAGATGAAATCAAGAACATGTGTGTATAAGAACTGCCTTGTGATACAGTTTTGAGTCGTCAATAGATAAGAGCTTTCATGATGGATCCATACCTCATAGAAGAAAGAATCTTGAAATTGATAGATGACCTGAAAATAGATAATAAAGAGTTTTGTGGCAAAGATGTCACTAGCTATATCAAGGAATAGGAAAATTTAGCTTGTCAATATGGCATACCTAGGGATAGTTGGGTTTCAACCTTTAGGCGTATATCCAATGGAGATACCCGAGATAGAATATGACTTCGGTTGGGATCATCCACTATACCTTGGGATATTTTTAAGAACCATTTGCTACAAGAATTCTCCTTCGAGGATTCAACGAACAGAAATCGTACAACTTTTCAAACTTGGATAAATACGTCTAAACCAAAAGAGAACTTAATTGAGAGTTTCCAAGAGTCTGAAGAACAGTTTAGCGACTTACCTGAGCAAGAACAAACCTATCTTGAGCTTTATAAAGTTATGGATTTTTTAACTACCCTTGAGTACTCGATTCGCAAAGAATTAGAGCCTCTTGTGGAAGAATATAATACCTCAAATGGCTTGACCAATGATTGGAAAATTGTGCAAAAGCAAGTTCATCGACTTGCTCTTAGATATGAACGTCAAAAACTCAAGTATTTTCCTCTTTCTACAAACAATGAATTGGATTGCACTACACCAATGATGAATGATGAAAACCAAATTACAATTACAGAACACAAAACACTAAGCAAACATGAGTGTGATCATGAGAAACCTTTGCTTGATTCTTACAAAAGTCTTCCCAAATTGATTATTAAAGAAGTGAGTGATGCAAGTGCAAAGGAGATCCCACTCATCACAATAGCTTCTCCTAAAATTATTACTCTCATTGATTCTCCACATAAGGAAGAACAAGATCACAACATTATAAATATTGATACTTATGCATTTGAAAAATATGACTTTAAGGGTTTCGATATGAATAAACACTTGTTTTGTCTTAATTTTATACATATTAATGAGGTGAGGTCGAACTACAAGTCGGAAGCAAGGCGCTCACAAAAAGGGAGGACTCAAATCATTGAGGGGCAAAAAAGAAAAGGGGACCTTCCCTTTCGGAGCAATCCGGCTTTTTTATGCATGGTCTAATTATCAAGAGAGGATGGCATAGGTACGAGGGGAGGAGGACAATTTGAGGAAAATATATGGAAAGATCCAGCGGCAATTTCTAGGGGAGAGTATTGTTCTGGCCAGGCACGCTTAACTGTGGATTTCTGATAGGAATTGGTGTATTAGTGCTGAGGAGAAGAAGTTAGTGGTCTTCAACAAAGACAAAGGGTGTTGATGTCTTGTTGATTGGAATGGTCTTGCGGCATAGTGGATTGATATCTTATGGGGGATCAACTTCATAGGAGGATTCTGACGAAAGCACTGCGCATACGGAGGATGCGATTTGATGAAGGGGCTATGCTAGCAGCTTGAAACTCTGTGCGAGATCCGAGTATGGCGATTGATGCCTACGGAAGGTTTCTTATGCTCTGACACTCATCACTCTCCTCTTCTATTCTGATGTTTGGTTAAATATTCTGATGTGTCCATTTACTTGAACATTGTACTTAGATGAATATCTATTATCTTCCAGAGCATGCGCAAAGTCTGACGATGATACCACAGAAAAACTCCACACTTTGTTCTGATAATTTCTTTTAAAATATTGACAACGGACATTGATGTTGTGTTGAAATCTGTTGCTTCTTTGAGCTTATGAGAGAGCAGAAAAGTTGCGCTGAAACATTTAGAAGTCATACACTTATTGTCTGAATTGCTGAGAAAATCTTATGTATTTTTTACTGGAAACAGACAGAATTTTAGCTGATGACTGAATTATAAGGCATTGATTCATTTGACTAGTGACACTCTATCATTAACAGATTTTGTCATTCTAGGCAAAGGTTTTTGGCGGGCTTCCAGCCTTTCTCACAATCAAGATTCATGTCAAGCCGTTACTGCTGCAATTGAAGAGCAAAAAACTAAATATCTGATTAAGTCTTATGGTTTTTTGAGGATACTACTTTAGGAAAATTTTCGTTACGGTTAATGTTTTATGTCAATACTATATGCTGATGAGGATGTCATTATGGTAAGTGTTCTCAACATAAATTTGAAACAATAATGTTTGTTTGACGCACATGCTTGATGTACATCAATGCTCTGATGTTGCAGATTGAAAATTGAAACATTACTCTCTCAATAACCTTCGTGTGATCTAATACAATCACTCTCCTCTTCGTTGTTGCGTCTGCAATTGTCCTTCATCGTAGATCCTTGTGCAAGTTTTCCATCATCCTCGTATACCAGGATACGTTTTCAGCTTACGACGTTATTATTGATTGCTATAGCCCTTATTACTTTGAATGCTGTTAGTTCTCATTTACAGATTGTAGATGTTGAAATGCGCTGATTGTGCATAGAAGTCAAACAAATGTTTACTGACGCAAGTTGCTATCTACAATTAGAAGATCGAATGATTGAACATGTCTTCATGATCTGTGCTAAGTTTTTTATGATCAACTACACAAATTGCTTTTGGAATGGAATGGACTCACAATTGATATGACTATTCGTGCACGGTTTTGTTTATCAATTGATGAATCTAAAACGTTGTGCACATGAGAGGTTCATTGGATAATCGCACTTCAATCAACTGTGTGGTTTTCAAAAAGTTTCAACTCACGCATTTAACAAAAACAAAGAAAATCTGTAAAACTACATTTTCTGATTATATCCATACGTTTTAATAAATTGCAGCTACTATCATATTCCTTTGAAATGAAAGTGGCAAGTATGTGTTTTACTATGATAAACATTGTATTCCAATTCTATGTATTAAGAACATTTGATTCCCTATAATGGACATGATGATTGAAAAAAAATTCTTAACATTTGATGATTTGTTTATAAAAGTCTTATCATTAGGATATGATTTCGTACTTAATTTCTAATTTATCTCATTGAGTTTCACTATACCTGAGCTTGCATCAAGCACCCGACGTGCGCCGATCAATTTGTCGGTTAGCTTGATCCACCAGCCTTGTGTTCGAATCTTCACGACAACGGCCCTAGAAGACCATGCTTTAGATGCCAAGGAAACCATTTCATAAAGGATTGTCCACATCCTCCGATAACAGGATAGTCACAATACTATAACATACAAGGTTTTTGTGCCGAGTGTGGTAAAGATCATGTCATCAAAGATTGTCCCAAGAACCCTGCTAATGCTTCAAAAGTGACACCAATCAACGTGATAGGTATTGTACACAATGGAGATGGATCCAACCCTACATACGTGCCTATCCAAGCTATAACAAGAGCCCAAGCGCTCTTATGGAATCAGCAGCTTAATCTTGAGAAAATAGCCAGATCTAGCGAAGTTGGAGAGTCTAGTAATAAAAAGACGAACTCTTGGAAGAGCTCTAGAGAAAGAATTAAGAGGAAATGGAGTAAAAAAGATAAAAGGAAGTTTGAAGGAATCTAGGGCTAAAATCATAGAATTGACTTCTCAAGAATCTAATCAGGAGAACCCAACCCAGAGACCAGGATCTATTGTAGCGGAACCCATGCCAGAAAACTTAGACATGATGTTTCCTACATATCAGGCTAGATTAAAGGAAGGACCCCAAATAGCTAAAATGATTAAGAACTATCCATGAGCAGATTTAGAAATTGAGAGGACTAAACTTTGCATGACGATGGTAGAATTAGCACAAACTATGCTCAAAGCCTCTCATTATCTTAATTGGAATAACATGGCAAAACCCGAATTACACTTTCAAGGACTACTGAAGGGGTTGGGATACTTGGTCAATAGCAATGAGAAAAAGAATCTGTATAGGAATCCAAATGACTTTGAGGCCCAAGAAAGGAATGCACCATCGTTGTCTCAAGTACCAAATATAGAGGTTGAAGACAACCTGTCTTCCATACACAAATATTCACACGAACTTCTAAGAGAAATCCAAGAAAAGAAGTGGAGAAAACAACAAGGAACCCATCCCCCTATTCAAGAAATAGATGACTTGCAGGAATAATTTCCCCAAGACATCCCCTCTATTTATGATGATGTAGAGGAAGAACAACTGAGTGAACGCAAAGATTTTGAATCCAATTCTTTGCAAGAATTACCTTAGTTCAGAGGATCGTGGGAAGCCAAGTCTATTAGCATGAGAGCACCCCCTATAATAGTGAGGAATGAAGAATCAGTTATCCCTAGAAACACGAAAGTAATCAAGAATGCTAAAGTACAATGCCATCTCACTCTAGAGGAGTTGTTAAAGATTATACCAGAATTGTGGAAGCATGTAGCAAACCAATTCCCTCAGCTTTCTATTACTCCCTCCCACATAGGACCACACAAGAAGGTACCAGAGATACTTATAGAAAGAATCAGAGATGTAAGCGAAGGAGAGGAAGGTAACACTTATCTTCCAATAACTCACAAGGGCTACACCACCAAATCCATCTTAGATTCAGGAGCCGGAGTAGCCATCGCTCATTAGGGGAAAAAATGAACCCTGAATGGGCCTTTTAGATTAAGGAGTGATTAGTGATGGACCAATCAGAAGAGGGTGGTGGCCACAGTCTATGCCCTATAAAATACTAGGCTGAAGGGGGAAGAGGGGACATATTTCTCCCTTATTTAATGAACTACCTCTAGAGAGAGAAGGAATCTCGTAACTTTGTTGAGCCCAAAAATTCAAAATTGCTAAAAAGTTAAAAAACTCATCATAACACCTGAAAATGGACCCCCCATTACTTTTTAGGGTCAAAAGTACTCTTTTTGACCCCAAATTCAAAATCCGTGCATGTTTTGAGCTCAAAAAAATGGGTTTTTTCAAAAATACTCAAAAAAGAGTTATTTCCCTCCTAAACCTCACATTTTCATACCTAGGTCCCAAAAAGTCACCTTTTCCCACTAGTTTCACTCTGTAGCACACCATTGAAGCTCCTCTTTCTACACTTCAATCTACCTGCATCTCCTATCTCGAATTACTATTGTTGCTTGAAGACTTTTAGCTTCAATGGCAATAGCTAAAGCGTCTAGGCGACCGAAAGATGAAATCCTCAGAGTAAGATGTCACAATATCAAGGCCACAGATGGACAGTGGCTATCACATGAGTACTCCAAAGGTGCATGGGTGTACATGCAACCCTCTAGAGTTGGGCCTCATCGAGTTAGAGATCGTGGAAACTTAGATCTTCATTGGAAGGGAAAGTTACTTGGCTTCAAGAAGCACAGAGACAATGGGATGGTTGCTATTGTACAACATGTTTTTACAATGGCAACTATGAAACTTGAAAACTCTAGTAGAATGAGATATCCTGTGAATTGTAAGTATTACTCTACAATATTTTATGTTTTCTTGTGTCGGATACATTTATGAACTATTTAGATATGTTTTTGTTTGTTTGAGATATATTTCCTTCTACTTTGCTGGAAGATCAACCACTTCATAGTCTTACAGGTACTTTCCAGGCATTGCATGCAGATGTTGGTGCACTAGTCTTTCCAGAAATATCTCCTGCTCAACTTTACCATGTTAGAGTTTTCTTTTACACACATAGATATGTTGTACCCTCTACAATGAATGGTTTTGGAAGGTTAGAGAGAATTGAAGTACATTCTCTTCTTAGCTTGGAGTGGCCAAAACCTGGTATATGGTCCGTATCATCTTTGAAGCAAAAGATGGTAATGGATATACATAACTCTTTGAAATTCACAAAAGTGTCTAGGTCTGTAGGTTTGCACTGGTCTTTTCCCATTCATTTTTTTGTATATTTATTCCAAGGATTCTCATTCCAAGAGACTTCCACCATGTTCATGTGTAAAGATATCACATATGAGCAAGTCGAAAGTCTTCTTGGTGAAGATTGGGGTTTGATAGAAGGAATTACAAAAGGTGATAAATATCTTTGTAAAATAGGTGGAACAGGTATAGGATTTTGATATTTGAAACAACGTACTTCATTATACATCAGATTCTACTATGATCATTGGATGTGCAAACTTGGCAAATGGATACCATTTCAAAGTTCAGAGGGATCTTTACAGTCATTTGAAATAAAGCTTAGATTGCCCAATAATGAAACAGAAACTATTTTAGTGAATAATCATTGGGCCTTGGCTAATCTGAGAGAACACTTGATGATTATGGGGTTTGAAGGACTAACTCAATCCAAATTCAAAATTCGAGGACATAAGGTGAGGAATGTTTCGGGCTTTTGTTAAAGTAATCTTTTCATTATTGTTTATTTTACTTTAATGACTTCAATTTCTTGCAAATTGATTACAGGTGGGTAGAAGAATGGAATACAAAATGAAAGTCCCTGTAGATTGGAGAAAAGATGGAACAAAACTCTCATTCTCATAGTTCTTTTGCAACCTGATAATGTCACTTCTTGGGCCCCAGTCATTGTATCTCATAGTTTTTTCACTTTCAAGAACCTTGTAAAAAGTAGGACAATTGATTCATGTTAGATATTGTATATACCTTCTTCTCTGATCCCTTCTCTCCTACTAAGATATCTAAAAATCCTCTTGATCTAGAATTGTTTTAGAAATACTTTACATCATGGATGAGCATCACAAATTTTGTGATGCGTTCTTGCATTTGCAAGCACTTCAAGTTGTACAATCATTGATACCAATGATTTGTAAATTTTGTAAGATTTGATATTTGTAATGAAAACATGTTTACTCTCACATTTTTGTAGTCTACAACTCTGCATTTATAATTTCTCTTGGTGATTATTCAATTTTTGCTTTTATATAGAGTACGTTCAAGTTCACAATAATTGATATTTTATTGGTTAATTTTCTCAATAGATGATCATTTATGAAGTTTGAAATACAAAGGATATAACTAAAAAATGCCATTCATGTTAGATATACTCAATACTTACTCCTCAAGTACCACAAATGATCCATGGTGCTCTAAGTTATAAGGCCCCCATTATGAGGAGAAACCACTTTGAGAGTACAAACATCCATGGAACCTTAACTTATAAGTTATATGAGTTTTATATGTGAAACTTTATGGTAATAAATGGTCTTTGTGATTGATGCCATGAAGTAAGTGGGGCATAAAAGTTTTGCCAATTTGAATGCCATTCAAGCTGAAAATAAAGGCCCTTTGGTGCCATGGAATTTCCCCATAGAACCTTAATGGGAGGAGTTCAAAGGGGGATTTCTGCCTTATGTGGGGTATAGAGGCACAACAAGAATGCTACACATGAGGATATTATCCTAAATTATACTTTGCAAACTATTTTATCTCATGTGACTATGTTTGTTTATATTGGCTCCCATTGTAGAAGTTGTATATGCATGGATCACTATAGAGTAAGTGACTTGTTAGAAATAAGTTCCACGACTTTAAAAATCTAAATAATAAAGTTTCATATCCACTAAAAATAACCTTGCATGGCATCAAAAGTATCAAAAAAGAGGAGCCATAGAAACATGGGATATGTCTTCGCAAAAGTTTTGTAGAGGCCTATTGTGTGTTTATATGGATGAACTTTTTTTGTGCTTTTGAGGCCATGCAAGTTTATTTCTAGTGGATATGAAACTTTATTATTAAAAATTGAATGTCCATGAAACTCATTATGTGCTCAACTCAATTTACCAATGGAAAAATGACTTTATAACCATAAATGATTTGCTCTGCACACATAGCATGTTCACTTGAGTGCATATGATTGTGAACATATGATATAGATCAATGTGGAGTTGAGCATGTGTAAGAAAGGTTATGAAAAAATATATTACCAATGAGATAATTCTAATTACAAAACATCTCTTCAAGAAGAATGATCACATAGTCATATATGCTCCTATCTAGTTCTTGGGTTGCATAATTTTCCTAAAATATGCAAGAATTAATACGTATTTCCACCATTTGATGACTTTGCATGACCTCAAAGCACCAAAAAAGGTTTATATCTCATGAATGGTTTAGATTTTGGAGAAATGGATGCTACCATCATGTCCAGAACATGCAAAAACCCTAAGATTGACTGTTTATTTGTCCAATTCTGACATCTAGAGCCTTGGAAACCTCAAAAAGCACCAGAAAAGGGGCAGCCACAGAAGCGCGGGATTGGCCTCTGCAAAACTTTTGCAGAGGCCAATCCCGCGCTTCTGTGGCTGCCCCTTTTCTGGTGCTTTTTGAGGTTTCCAAGGCTCTAGATGTCAGAATTGGACAAATAAACAGTCAATCTTAGGGTTTTTGCATGTTCTGGACATGATGGTAGCATCCATTTCTCCAAAATCTAAACCATTCATGAGATATAAATATTTTCATAGAATTTATGGTTTTACAATGGTTTCCTTTGTGTTTATGACATCATCTCCCTCTCAAAGCGATAAGCTCCATGCGAAGTAGCTATGTAACTATGATATTTTTTGGAAATTGAATCTTCATAGTTATTGGTCTTCTTAGAGTTCTTTATATGTTGTATTGGAACACGATGATGATGGATATCCATGATGGTACTAGAAAGGGATTGTAGTATATCTAGCTAAAGAATCAAGGGCATGATTCTCATGATGGATATTACTCCTTTTTTGACTCAGATGATGATCTTTTGATGTGGAATGGTGATCGTGGAAGTCTTAAACCCAGCTTGTATCTTCTTCCTAGGACATTTGAATATGATGTGGTTAGTGACAATACAACTCCCTTCTTTCAAATTTTAGGTTCATGGACCTTATTATATGCACAACCTAGTTGAACAATGCAAATACTAGTTTTGATTCTAAGGGATTTGTTTTGCACACATACACTCTTTACGCAAGTTGATACAATTATGAACATATGATATAGATCAATGTGGACTTGAGCATGTGTAAGAAAGATTATGAAAAGTAGATTATCATAATGGAAATGTGATTTTACAAAATGTATCTCATCAACAAGAATGATTACATAATCATGTATGGTCCCATCTAGTTTCTTTGGTTGTATGGTCATCACCTTCACATGAGCTACACACAAGTCAATATCTTTCAAAATAGAAGTAAGGAATGCATCTCCTTCCTCTTGGATGGCTTGAAGTGCTATTGATTATATCCAAAGTCTAGTGCATTAACTCTGAATCACTAAGGATCGATAACATTTGCTCACTTTTTTGTTGCTTTTGCATTAGGAGAAACTTTAGGTTGTGCTACATATGATCTATGATGTGGTTGGTAGTTCTTATTCATTTTACATCTATGCCTTGATTGACATTGTGACACAATTTATGGCATATGTTTCTTTTCTCATATGTGGGTAGTGTTCTTTGACCTTATAGTAGTGACTTTATAGCCTCTACTTGATATGATGTTGGAATATGCATATGTTTCATGATGATTCCTTGAAGCTCTCCTTTTTGGATGACTTGGAATGGTTACTTCATGCATGTTTCATCAGACATGTTCCATTTGGAGGTAGATTGAGTTCAAATGGTTCATCACCAATGATTAGTGGATCTATTATTCCCCTTTGTGCATGTCCTTAGAATCTTTTTATGAATGGTCACATCTGTGGCAGTTGATCTTCATCATGCTCACAAGAATGATTCTATGGATGAGGGTATGAACTATTTTGATATTCTTAATCGACTTCACTCTGTCATATTGAGCCACTCTATGATTGTATGGTGACCTCTGTTGCATGTAGACCACTTCATCCTCTCTGATGGAGCTTCATCCAAGGTGGTCATTATGTACCTTGAGCATGGATAGGATATACCACAAAAACTTGTCAGTATAAAATAATCAATGATGCCTCTTATGTAACTTGAGTTCCAAGTTGAACCCTAAAACACTTTTTGTGCATGACATTGATCATGATGCAAAGGACTTGCTGATAACCTCCAATTTTCACTTGCAATGTTGTGTTGTAATTTCATGAAAACATTTCTAATAGTCAAACTCTTGCAAAAGTTTTTTGAAGAAAAGCAAGTGAGTATTATTCCAACGAGTCAACATGCATAGAACCACTAATATGACATGTACTTTTTAAGAAATTACTATTAGATCTATAGTGGGAATTTTCCATCACTACTGTACTAGAATCTTGACTGATAAAAATCGATACATCAAAATTCTCCATATGACAATATAACATGTAATATTTCAATGAATAAAATGAGCACAATTTAAAGAAACAAACAACATCTGAATGTAGAATGTACCTTACCTTTCACTATTCCAAGTCATTGATGATTAGTATCTTTAATATGAATTTGAGCCTATAACCACAACATGTAGAAAAAAGATAAACATATATAAAATCAAATTCAAAAGGGATATGAAAAGAATATTGGTAGAGGTAGATTTTATTCTAGAAGAAGAACATTGATTTTTGAATCCTCTATAGATTAAAAATTTATTTATTTATTGTTTTGTACAAACAAAAGCATATGTATATGAGTTCTTCATAAACTAAGGATTTGATTTCTTCATTGACTCCTTAGTCATGGTTGCATGCTAAACATACCTAGGCATATTTTCTTTTATGTGTAAGTACTATGTGGAAATATCAATCATGTTCTCTTTATAATTCATGTTCCTAATGAATAACTTCTATAATCATGGCGAAATGCTTCCACACACATTTTCCTATCCATACTATGTAATATTGGTGTCATAATTCTTTTGAAAAGAAGGAGAAGTAAGAGAAACTATTAACAATTTAAAGTGCTTCTTTGGTGTTGATGAAGCACTTATTTCGTAGATGAATTACCTATGCAAAGGAAATATTGGTTTAATTCTTTTGCAAATATGAGAATCAAGAAAAATATATACCTCATTAGAAGAATATGGTGTCTCTGTCCTCCAACTCCACATGAAAGAGCTTCGAATGATGGTATTGTGTGCTTTTCCTCCTGAAAAATAGTGGATGAATATTGGAAAGTAAAATGAGTAGTACATCTTTGATCACAAAGAAAGAATGAACCACCTACTTGGACATGCATATTGTCATCTCATGGGAGAAAAATTTCTTTGTGAGTGATTCTATTATTGTTACATCTTCTCCTTGGAGGAAATTGTGCGAGAACCCCATGGCTGCTAGAATTCAAGAGGTAAGAGAGAGAAAGATAGAAGAGAATCAAAATAACATGTATAATGGACTAAGAAGTATCTGTACATAGAGAAAATTACTTTTTTGATATGTTTATGGGTCAAGGTGAGGTTTTCCATTCTATGTGAGTGAAAATGAGAAAAATTTGAAAAACTCATTTTTTGAGGTAGGGAAAGTTACGAGTTTGATGATGTGGCACTTTACTTTTGGAGCAGTTTGAAAAAAGAACTATTTTGAGTGATTTTATTAAAAAATCCATAAAAAAAAGTAACTTCTGACATGTATATTAAAAAATGGGCCCTTTTTAGTAAGCAATAACTAACTCTGTGACTTTTAAAAAAAAAGTCATTTTTTTATTCACAAAGATGGACGGATTTGATGATGTGTAAAGTGGAATCTCTCTCTCTTTCTTTTGCAGAAGAGAGAGATGACCCTACTTGGGCCTAAAAAAAAGCCTAGTCTTGCCTACTAAAAAGTGCTCTATTAAATGCACTTTGTTCCCTCAGGCAAGAACAAGATTAGGCTTAATCCCTTAAAATTAGGAATCCTTACAAGGCCCATGCAGGGTTCATTTTTTCCCCTAATGTACTACTGCTTTATGGAAATGTTGGGGTAAGCCAACATTAAGACCCACCAAGATGAAGCTACAAATGGCTGATGAACATATAGAAAAACCATTGGGCTTATTAGAAGGCATATCTCTCACCACTTGTGGTGTAGAGTTTGGGCATACTTTTGCCATTTGTGATTTTGGGAAAAATCATACCCCTCATGGTTGCACGAGGATACTCATCTATGGATGTGTAAAGTAGCAAAACAAGAGGAAGAACAGTTAGAAGCCAAGACTTTAGGTTCAGAACAACATCAACAAACCCTTCAAGACCCAACTTATGCACCTATAGTATTTCCAAACGAGGAATTGGAGCCTCATGGTTGGGTAGAAATCTTAGCCACGATGGACATAGCGGTGAATGAAGAACAGTGGACCCCTCATTGTGTTGAAGATGGGTATGACATTTCCATTTTCATGATTGAGCCCGTTGAGGAAGACTTTATCCTAGAAGAATGCACAGAAGTGACCCAAGAACAGGAGAAGAGTAGTGACGAGGATCTAGAATCCATCATCATGGAACCCTTCTGTTCCATAGAAGAGGAATATCTTTATTTTGTAGAAGCCAAAACCCTTGAAGAAGAAAAGGGAAGTCAAATGGAACAAATTAAGCTATCCATAAAAGATACGGAGAGCAAACCAACGAAGAGAAAGAAATCACCTAAGACAGAAGAAGAAGAAGAAGAACCACTCATGGAAGTACCGGAGAACTTCAAGAAGTATGAAATAGAAGATAGACGAATCATGGTACGAATGCCTAAAAGACATGCTAATGTTGGAGAAGTATATGATAATCGAGAGAAAACCAAAAAAACCATAGTCACCATAGAAGGAGAAGAAGAAAAATGTATATACAATGGGCATGATTTGACGAATGAAGAAGAAGAAGAGTTATTTGCCCTGTTGCATGAATATAGAGATGTGTTCGCTTGGAGTTACAAAGACTTGAAAGGAGTAGACCCAAATATATGCTCCCATAGAGTCCCTATGAATCCAGATGCAAAGCCTATGAAACAGAAACCATACACGTACAATGATAACTATGCTGCTAAGATCAAAGAAGAAATAGATGGTTTGATAGAAGCAGGATTCATTTACAAAATTGAGCATACTGAATGGGTATCCCGTGCGTATTAACCTTAAGAAAGTTAATGCTGCCAATGATGAGGCCCTAGATGAACTGGTGACTTGCTCTGATACCAATTGTTGGAGTTAGACGTCTGCGGAAGCACCCGAACAACACAAGGAAGAAAAAGAAGCTAGGAGCACAACACACAATACTGAATGTATTACCACTAGAACGTACAAAGATCGGTAGCCCATTAGGGCAATAGGCATATATACAAGCCGGAGGAAAAAACCTCCTAAAGAGGGAAAAAAGTGCCCAACAGTCCTAGTGTGTTCACACACATCACTACCTAAATATATCAACATCTTCTTGCATACTTCCTTGTATATGCTTCTTGATTCCAATCCACACACATACAACATGTGCTCTTTTCCGATTTCCCAAAGAGTTTCAATAGACTTTTAGCCATGCATATGTGGCTTTGATACCAATGTTAGAGCAAAACATGCTCTGATATTACTGATGGAACAAAAGATGGTGAGCATGCTGTGTCAATGTGGAAGTATGTGGAAGTGTATATAAGATCAAACCTCACAAGGATTTTTGAAATTTGGTTTTTAAATGTGAAGCACTCTTTTACTAAACCATATTACCATACATTTTCAAATCCACACATTTCATGCATCATTCTCCTCAAACAACTTGCATGTCAAAAAACTTCACAAAGGGTCATTTTAGCGTGCATTCATATACCTCACAAAAACATAAACTACATCACTCATCAATGAACCAAAAACCTAGCCCAAGTGAAAGCATTCTATTTTCTTTCCTAGATTAAGAGAAATCCCTTTCTAAAGTTGCTTACTTTAATTCCACCGCATTCTAGTTTTGGAAAATACCCCTGACTTTAAACAATCATAAAATCCAAACCACAAACATATTTGCAAGATATTACTTGGAAATAAGTGTAGAACTAGTGATCTTTAAGATCCAATAAATTGCACTCAATTTGGATCACTAGATAAAATTTAAGGGCCTCTGCAAGTCACCCTTCTCTAACTTTATTTCCAGCACCTGGGAACAATGCTCAGTACCCTTATTTTGAACACTCATAAAAGTCAATCAAACATGAGAATTGAATAGTGAAACTTGCAACTTAAAGAAAATTCAATGCACTTTGATATCCAAAAAAGATTACCCAATTTCAATCTCTAGATCAGATTTGAGAGCCTCTGCAAATTACCCTTCTATTAATGGGATCCCTGAAAACAATGCTCAATACCTCTACTTTCAACACTCATAAAATTCAGCTCAAACCATAGAATTGAGTGATCTAACTTGGAACTCAAAGTAAATTCCATGCAAGTTAACATCCAATAAATATTACTCATCTTTAATCTTTACATCAGATTTGAAAGCCTCTTCAAATTACTCTTATGTAAGTAGGAGCCCTCGAAACAATGCTCAATACCTCTACTTCCAACACTCATAAAATTAAACTAGACATGAGAATTGAGTGATTTAACTTGCAAAAAAAAGCACATATAATTTAATTTAATATCCAAAAAAGAAAAAGATTACCCAATTTGGATCTCTACATCAAATTTGAGAGCCTTTGCAAATTACCCTTCTATAAGTGGAAGCCCTAGAAATAATGCTTAGAACCTCTACTTAGAACACTCATAGAATTTAAAATGAACACGAGAATTGAGTGATTTAACTTGCCACTAAAAGCATATTCAATATATGTTAATATCCAATAGATATTTCCCAATTTGATTCTCTGTATCAGATGTGAGAGCCATGTGAGAGCCTCTGCAAGTTACCCTTCTATGAGTGGGAGTCTTGGAAACAATGCTTAGTACCTCTACTTTGCGTGCTCCTAAAATTCACACTAAGAATGATAATTGAGAAATCACATATATTGGATTTTGAAACAAAAATACAATTAGAATTTAATACTCCTTCAGTAATTAATGAAAAAGAGATAGATCGTGTAACTAGTATAAAGCTTAATGATCAAAACTCTACAATGAAAATATGAATCACATATCACTCCATAGTGTGTGGGAGGATAGTGAATGCTTCTCTACATAATGAGAAGAGTTCTAACACACATCACAATGACGAGGACAATATAGATACTCCTATTGCTAAGAGGAGCTCAAGAAGGTAGTGTATTGCATCCCTATTTATATAGAGTGTGAAGAATGGCTCTATAATGGTCTGAGGGGTAGAGTAGATAGAGAGAGATTCAATCACACATAAGCTAATTGCTCCTTTTCTTCAGCTCTAATCAGCCCCATAGTTCATGCACATCCGTTTTCTTGCTTTTTTCCTTTATTTTCTCAACAAAGGTGGAGGCACACGTAGTTAGCGAGCATCCAAAAAACTTACGTGAGCATTTTCAGCTTTACTCATTGACTAAGGCTTATTTTATAAGTTATGCTCAAATTTAAATGCCTTTAGAGGTTGTTCTCATGCTCATACATAAGAGAACTAATTATAAGAGAAAACTAGATAATGCAAGCATCTGAAAAAAGATGCAAATATTGAACTAAGCTTCACAATTGACGCTTGCACATTTTCAACACTTAGATGGGTCAAATATGGAAAATGGCATTGCACATTACATTTCACACTACCTTGTCTGTCAATGTTTTAAAGTTCATCATGGTAAAGAATTTGGATTGTTAATTCCACTACCTATTCCCAATGGATCATGGGAACAAATTTCTATGGATTTTCTTATAAGTCTTCCTATGATTTCGTCTCATATTCACATGATTTGGAAATTTGTTGATAGGTTTAGTAAGTGTGCATATATAATTTCCTATAAAAAATCACTATTTGCACCTCAATCTACAAAGTTGTTTATGAAATGTATTCCCCCACATCATGGTTTCCCAAAAGTTATTCTTTTTATCAATGATGTTTGTTTCTTTGTTTTTGGATTGGATTATTCAAAGATTTAGGCTGAAAAATGGATTTGATTTCTACATTTCATCTTAAAGTTATGGGAAAAGTAAAGCAACAAAAAGCAGCAATATTCTTGATTTCTTGCATTGTTATTCACTAGATAATCCAACTAATTGGAATGAGAGATTACCATTACTTCAATTTTTCTTATAGTAACAAAACACATACTACTATAGTTGTGCACCTTTTGAAATTATTTATGGTAAAAAACTTCACATTACCATGTCATTTAGTCAAAATACTATTCCTATGGCTCTTTCTAGTGCTCAAAATCACATTTCTATACTTCACAAAGTTCATGAATGCATTAAGAAGACTTAAGGATTTTATACTTGTAATGTTAATAAGAAAAGAGTGGCTAAGCAACCTAATGATAATGATCTGGTATGGTTACACATTATTGAATAATGCTTGAAAAACATTCTACAACATCCTAAAGTTAAACGTCACCAAACATTATGGACCATTTCACTTTATTCAAAAGATTAATGAAAAACATTCTAGATTAAACATATCATTCAATTAGAATGTACATAAATTTTTCATACTAATTTATTTAAGCCATCCAAGGATACTCTACCACTCATTCCTATTCTTGATGATCCTCCCTTGCCTGAGGAAGAACCTTGAAACAAGGGCATATTACTACGATGCATCCTCTTACTAATGGAATATGATATTGATGTGGTTCTAAGGTAAGGCAATTCTCACCTTAGGGAAGATCACCTTTCTAGACTTACTTTAGGAGCACCCCCAAAAGGAGTATCACATGAACTTCCTGATGCTTACTTGTTTAGCTTGGAAGTGGTATCCAATTGGGCTAAAGTGATTGTGCCTATTCTCACTTTTGCACCCAAACATCCCATAATGAGATCAAAGGATAAAGAGGTGGTTAAATCCCAAAAGTATCATATAGTGGCAGGAAGCATATACGAGCACACTGATCAAGCATTGTTATCTTATTGTGTGGAAGAAGAAGAATATGCTAAACATGGTTGCAAATAACACATGTAGGTGCATTAGAGCAACATCACTTGAAACACAGAACCCTATAGACTTTGAGGAGAACATGTGTGTATTGGCCAACTATGATAGTAGAAATCTATGGGATGTGAAAGGAGTGTCCAACGCGTATTAGTAGACCTCCAGTGGAGCCATGCTACTTTGTATCAAGTGTCTTTGATGTCAAATTGGAGCAATCCATTAGTTGAATTTCTAAGGAGGAGATCATTCCTTCAAGAAATGACTTAAAAAAGGTGAACGATTCTAGAGCACGAGGCTTGATACTATGCGCTCATTGGAGAGAATCTATATAGGCATGGACGAGATGGATACCTAAGACTATGTTTCCATGAAAGCAAAAAAAAAATGTATTAGAAACTACACACCAAGGTGTGACAGTAGGGGAGCTTGGGTATCATCTTGAGTGTGGAAGCACATAAAAGAGAATGTGATTAGAGGTTGGAGAATGCTAAACCCCATTTTTCAATTCTAGCTTAGGCTAAGTATGTAGCACTTGGGTTAACCTTTAGGTTTGAGATAGGAATGAAAGTGCAAGATACCTTAAGAAATGCCATCAACATCATGCCAAACGCCACAACAATAAGTAAAGCAGGCTCAAAATAACACTCAAATATCACTACGCAATGGAAGGAAAGTGATTTTAAAAGTGAAGTAGATTTGGTTCAAGAAAGGAGACCAACCGATTGGTCTCACTTCAAAATCTCAACCACCAACGTAGTTGAAGAACAAAAGGATGATTGATTATGATACGAGAATTCAACCAATGACTCAAAAGATTTGGGTATCCAAGCAACTTTTAAAGGTACAAACCAATGTGTCTCACATATGGATGCCGAATGCTTTTCTACATGCTTGTAATTCTTTCTTACTAGAAAATCTTAGACAAACTTTTTATAGGCAGATCTAGGGCAAACCACAATCATCTAGCATGAAAAAGCCTTCTACTTCTCATCCCCTCACAATATGAAAATGGGTAAATAGCCCCAAAAGAGATCCCCAAATAACATCACCTTCATGTCATCATCATGTACAAACATATACCTCACCCAAATCATTGTCTCATGTAACCACCCTAGTGATGATCACACCTTCTAAAATTCTTGTAATAAGCCTTGTTATATTCACTTGAAAAAAAACATGTAATCAATTTAGAGGACCTTTGCATAGACATTATGCACTACACTGAGATCATGCATAAATAATGTACATTTAGATGAGTTTAAAGACATGATATTGAAACCTTTGATCTCAAATGCACAATGCATAAATAAGGGCTAAATAAGTAAATCCATATCAATATTGGAAAGGGACTGCGATTTTTTCATACTATGATCTTGTTTCTCCAACCATATCAACATGAATTTTCCTTGTCTTAGCATATATATAAAGCTAAGATTTCAGCAGAAAAAAATGGCAACCATTGAGCCCATTTCAATGCCCTTAGACTATAGATCATTTTCAGTGGGAGGACTATCCACTCTTAACCCCATCTAAATTTATTAGTTTTCAAGGAGAATTCCCAATCAAAGATCCACCACCCAAGTGCATGAAGACATTTCACTCTAAGTTACATTGTTTTCAAGGACTAGTTGGCCAAATAGCAAACGCTACATACATTTGAGAAGCCAACTTGGAATTTTAAAATGCAGGGGTTCGATCCGAATTTTTTGCTCAAGAGTTTAAAATCTTGAAAATTTTGGAAGAACTATAGCCAATCTCAAAAAAAGCAAGGTTAGAAAAATATTTTGGGGCACCTCTTTCTAAACCCAACTTCTACACATGTTGCTACTTGATACACTCATTACAACTCGATGTGGATATGGATGTACTAGGAACTTTTGTACTACCATCCCTTCTCCTTGACCAAAACATGAAGAGATTTTGACTAATCTACAAGTTACTTAGGAATGCCTTGAAGATGTTTGGGCTTCATGTGTCATCATTTAAAGAAACCCTTATACTTGAGGAAATGAAAAAGAGTAAAATTATGAAGCTTGCACAGATGTTTTTAATTACACCCAAACCATCTTTTGCTTTGAGGATGTGCACGCAACATTTTTCATTCCTTGGTCAAGGTAGATTTACACATCCTTATAAGAAGATATGGTTCAACTTGTACATCACCTAGTTGCAACAAGAGAAGAGAACATGCAAATCCTATGGTAGAATATAAAATCTAGAGGTAGCAATGGACTTGACAACAACAATGAGGCCATGCCCCTAAAGTCAATCAAAATCATCTTTGAATAGTATACCACGTTGTTGGAAGCCCACAACGAATTAACTAAAGAGTTAGCCACATTAAAAGCTTCTGAAGGATCTCATGCCATAGCACTTTCCCCACCAACCAGCTCCACAACTGATACAACAACAAAATTCCTGCAAGTATTAGAAGATCTTTGTCAACAAGTAGCTAAAATGTCCACACAAATTTAGGAATATGAACTCACCCTTTGGCTATTGCAAGAAACGAATCCTTTCCCTCTAGTAAAATCCAAAGACAAAGAGCTAGTAGAGATACATTTGAACCTTCTATATGAGGATGAATAGGAGCCACAATTGTCACGAGGAAGGAGCTAAGGAAGAGAGCTCACACACACAGATTGAGGCAAGGAAGAATGTTCTTCTTCTTCTTCTATTACATAAAAAGGAATGTACAAGAATGACCTAAAAACAAGAATACAACAAGTGCAATATACAAAGATCAATACATAAGGAAAAACCTAATGTCCGTGAATGAGTGAACTAGAAAGGAACAAATGTGCCATCACTCTCGGTAGATAAATCTAATAAAGCTCAATTAAGTATCCCTTACATATAACAGCATGACCACTATACATGTCAAAGAAATGAAAAACTGGTATGTGTCATCCTGGATCATCACATGTTGAGCTTGATATCTCAACACTCGCCCTCAAGTTCAATGCCATATCCTATAATCTAAGCATCTCCCAAAACTTCTTCAACTTCTTAGCTCCAAGTGCTTTGGTGAAAATATCAGCAACTTGCTCATCTGTTCTCACATAAACAAGATCAATATCACCTACTAATACCTTCTCTCTGATGAAGTGATAATGTACCTCGATATGCTTTGTTCTAGCATGGAAAACAGGGTTCAATGCTAACTGTATGCTGCTAAGATTATCACAATAAATGGTGATAGGCTTTTGCACTTCCACACCTAAATCCGCAAGTAGCATCTCCCGCCATGATGCCTCACATGCTGCCATTGCAGCACCTCTATACTCAGCCTCTGTACTCATCAAAGCAATAGTGGGTTGCTTCTTGCTGCTCCATGTAACAGCTCCACTCCCAAGTGAGAATAAAAAACCACTAGTAGATCTTTTATCTAGAATGCTACTAGCCCAATCGACATCTGTGTATCCATAAACCTACAAATCTACACTAGCCTCATAAAACAATGCATAATCCAAAGTAGCACTCACATAACGTAGAGTGCACCTTAGAGCATCCAAATGTGGCTTCCTAGGAACCTGCATAAATTGACTTTCAAGTCCAACAGTATAACTTAGATCAGGCCTTGTAACTGTGAGATATATAAGACTTGTCACAATTTTCCTGTACATAGTAGCATTTTCCAATGCTTCATGTGATGTAGTGTCCAACTTCAAATTCTAATCTAATGGCATAGAAATTGGCTTACAATCAGCCATATCATAATTTTGCAACATATTCAAGGCATATTGCCTTTGGACATCCATATACCTGTTTTTGTATGTATAAATTGAATGCCCAAGAAATAGTGCAGCACACCAAGATCTTTCATGTCAAATTCCTACATAAGAAGTTTCTTTACCTCTTTGATGCTTCCTTCATTATCACCACCTACAATCAGGTCATCAACATAAATAGCCACATTGATGCCATCATCAGCCTTCCTTGCATATAGTGAGTGATCCACATCACACATAGAAAACCCAATGCTGATTAAGTAATCAGCAATCCTTGCATGCCATGCACGAGGGGCTTGCTTCAGCCCATATAAAGCCTTTTGCAACCTGCAAACATATTCTGGATGCTTTGAATCTTCATATCCTTGTGGCTGGTCCATATATACTTCTTCTTGTAACTCACCATGTAGGAAAGCATTCTTCACATCCATCTGATGCAAAGTCCATCCTTTTGTTGTAGCTAATGCAACAAGTGTTCTGATAGTAGACATTTTAGCTACAGGGTTGAATGTTTCCTCATAATCAATGACATATGTTTCTGCATATCCTTTAGCTACCAATCGTGCTTTATACCTGCTTATGCTACCATCAACATTATGCTTTACCTTGTGAACCCATTTGCAGCCTATGGGTTTCTTTCCTTGTGGCAATGGAACCAGCTTCCATGTATCATTTCCATAAAGTGCAGCCATCTCCTCATCCATAGCTTTTTCCCAATCGCAATTCCAATTACATCTTCAAAGCAAGAAGGTTCAGCATTTTGTATTACCTTTGTCATGTAGGCACAATGATGAGCCATATAACTGTCGTACGTCAATTGTTGCACTGAATTCTGCATCCTCCCAAATCTTCTCGGTCCTAGGTCACTTCTCCTTGTATCATCTACATGTGCCCTTCTTACTCCTAGAGTCTTCACAGAGGCCAATCCAAGTTCCTCATCAAGACTCTTTTCTGAAATGCTTGAATCTCCATCAACGTCTTCAAAACCTGCACATGTTTTACTACCAGTAGAAAGCTTTTCTTTACCTTTCTTGGATGTATTTGATGAATTTTTTGGAATGAAATTTCCACGCAATCTTCCACTCCATGGATTTGAGTTGGAACTATTCCTTGGTGATGCATCCGGTCCACTCAAAACTTGAGATTCTGCACTTGATTTTTCAGCATTTTCTTTGTCATTTGGTTCAATATTCAGTCCTTCTTTGGCATCTGCATAGAAGCTTGAAATTTCATCAAATACCACATCTCTGCTCACCTTTACCTGTCATGTGAGTGGGTTATAACATTTATATCCCTTTTTCTCAAGGAAGTATCCAATGAAGACACACTTTTCTGTTTTTAGATCTAGCTTCATCCTCAATTCATCTGCGACATGTACATATGCAATACAACCAAAAACTTTCAGATGTGAGAAGTTTGGCTTTTTACCTGTAAACTTCTCTTTAGGTGTAACTTGATGTAAAGCAACAGTGGGAGTTTTGTTCATGATGTATACAACAGTATGCACAGCTTGTGCCCAATAACAATGAGGCATATTCTTCTCAGCCATCAAGGCTCTTGCTATTTCTGCAATATGTCTATTTTTGCATTCAGCAACACCATTCTGTTGTGGTGTGTACCTGCATGAAAACTGACGCTGAATTCCATGATTTTAGAAAAGTGTTGAACTCATTTGACATGTATTCACCTCCTCCATCAGATCTTAAGGTCTGAATGCACTTCCCTGTCTGCTTTTCCACCATAACTTTAAAATTCTAGAAGTGACATGTTAGATTGTTCACCTTGAGCTCCAAGACACCAAGAAAATTGCATTGTTCAGTTATGGCACCCAAACTCTATCAGAAGCTAGAGGTTTGGCACAAGAGGTTAGCTCACATTAGAGAAAGAGCCCTCAGAAAAATTAATAGAGATTAGAGTGTACTTAGGCTACCAAATATATCATAACAACACATGATATATAAAAGTAGTGCTTTTCAATTTGGTAAGCCACACAGGCAACCCTTCACCAAGGAAGGCTATATACATGAAGACCTATTGGAGTTGGTCCACATAGATGTTTGGGGACCAAGCAAGAAACCTTCAATCTCTGGATCAAGGTAGTATGTGTCATTCATAGATGATTGTAGCAGATGGACTACCTTGTATTTCATGAAACATAAGGATGAAGTATTTTCATGATTGAAAAATTATTTAGCTCTTCTAAAGAACCAAATAGGCAAAACCCTAAAAAGGCTAAGATCACATGGAGGGTGAGAACTTTTCTCCCATGACTTGACTTTTATTCTTATCTCCAAGAAAGAGGAATCAAGAGGAAAATTACCATTAGATATACTCCTGAGAAAAATGGAGTGGTAGAGAGAAGAAATAGGAAAATCATGGAGGTTGCAAGGTCCATGCTCAATGAGAAGAAACTCCCCAAATTCTTGTGGGCAAAGGCACTATCAATAGCCAGGTATTTGGTAAATAGACTTCCATCAAAAGGCTCCTGATGGCGTGACTCCATATGAGACATGGAATGGAAGAAGACCTAGCTTGGATCATTGCAGGATATTCGTGTGCATTTCATATGCACACCCACTTTCAGAGATTAGAGGTAAATCAGAACCTAAGGGAGAGAAATGTATATTAATTGGCTATGACCTTAATCAAAAAGGTTATAGGTTGCACACTCCAAGTAAAAAAGGATTCATTGTAATTAGGGATTTTGTGTCTGATGAAAATAAATCATGGTTTCAAAATGATTGTAGGAGAATGAAGCTATCTTCTAACCTAGAGGATGACTTTTCAACTCTGTCAAAAGGGAATGTTCATATGATTGGAGCATCAAGTGATTCTCTTTTCTTATAAGAAGAAGGGTAGAAGAGAGGAATGGAAGACGGAAAGGGAAAAATGAAAAGGAAGGGGAGGCATAGACATCCTTGTCTTATATCTCTATGTCACAGGTATAATTATCTCGACCTTGAATAGCAAGAGCAAGCTAGAGGATGAACATTAAAAGAAAAAAATTCAAATTCCTCTTTCGTTGACACCGGAAATTTCAATGAAATAGAATAGGATCGAAAATCCAAGCTTATTGTATTTCTTTCACTTAAAATTTTTAGATTATCTCCAAACATCAAAATGACGTGATCGATATCACGTAGAAAAGATCGATTTATAGTGATTGGCATGCTATAAATAATTTGAAGTTTTGAAGTGTTTCTTATCTAACACGGATTAGCTTAATCTTTGGTTATTCAAATACACTACAATTACATTGCTAATTTCATGAAACTCTCTCATTCAAAGTTCCAAAAAATCGTCCTTCAAGAGAATCATATTGATTTAATTTGATAATTTCAATATTTCTTGAAGGAGAAATGTTTTACTTGTTTCTCCATGTTATGACCTTTAGTATTGCTTAGATCTTCCAATCCCCATTTTCATGTTCTCATGACGAGTTCGTTTTGCCCCTCTTGGACTATAAACCAAAACCTCATAATTTTTGCTTAGCTTTCAACCATTCAATGTAAACCTCTATTGAGTTTTGAATCATCCAAATGATCTTTCAACCTCCACATATATATAGTAGGTGAGTATTTGCCATAACAATCTCTTGATTCTCTAGTTTTCTCATCTGTACAACTATCTTGATTCCTTCCATATGATAGTAGTCCTCATATAGTCAAACTTGCAAAGAATTGCTGCATGCCATAGGTGGCTCTACATTTTGCCATTTTATCCCTCTATTTCTGAACTTAAGGTTCAGAAAATGTTCTCGGAATCCACTGAAAACCATGAACCTGGACATGAGATTCGTCAAAAACCTGCACTTCAGCACCAAAGCTTTCTTTCAGAATATTTTCGAAACATATTTGCATGTTTCATTGCTTCAAAATTCCAGATACGTGTAAAGTTATATTTGATAAAAAGAACGTATTGGCAATAGGATATGCTATAGATCAATGCTCAAGCTGGATCTCCACGGATCATCTGCGTGACTAACCTACAAGTATGGATGCTCCTTCCAGATGTGCTACATTTGCATACTTTGCTTCCACAGACATTCGACATATTCTTTTAAGTAGACAATCTGGGAGCATCAATGCTATGGCTTCGACATATTTTCTTGCTAAGGATTTTCCTTCATACAAAGGCATTGAGATAGGCTTTTCAGGATTAAGACTCCCCAAAATAAGTACCACCTGCAAGAAATCTATTTCAAATGCATTGAGATAGGCTTGCAGTCTAGCTTTTGAGGATTAAGACTAAATAAATACCACCTGCAAGAAATCAAAATAGATGCCATCAAAACAGACTTCCCAAAATATCACTCGACTCACTCTTTTAGTATGAGGAAGCAAATGATTCATTTCTACACAGTATAGACTTCAAAAGTCATCATTCCAGATTTTCTAAGTGAATCCCAACCTGAGGGACAACTATTCAAGTTCCTAACTTTCTTTTCTGCTATGTACTTGCAAGGTAGAGCTGTTCCATTTTCTATTACTGCTGCATTGATAGCCCGCAAGTCTAGTCTTTTGAAAAGAGATCAGTGATCTATTGTTTTTTTTTTTTTAATATAAAGGAAGTTCGGCAATAGCCTACTCTCCCGGACTTGAATTAAATTAAGAAACAAAGGTACAAAAGAAGGGGACTAGTGCCCACGGGACCCCCCAAATCCCACAAAGCAGGGGAAGCTTGGTTGATTCCTAGGTTGCATTACAAAGAAGGTTGATCACCCTCTCGTCGCCCTCATGCGGGACCCACTTGGGTTTGAGCTTGTTGTTGATCAAAAGGAGGACTTGATGGTGTCTGAAGGGGGGGGATTTCTTACTGTTGACAATCCTTTTGCCAAGGAGGAATAGAGATTTTTCAATCGACCACTCCCTGGGGGGGTCGCCGAAGTTGAGAGCACACCGCTCCCGCCAAATTTTCCACAGGACTTCCCCTCTGATTGCGTTCCAGAGAGCCGCAGAGCATCCAATCGCTTCTCCCAAAAGGACTTGTTTCCAACTAAGTTGTTTCTGAACTCTGATTTTCAGTCCAACCATCTGCCAGATTCTGTAGGAGTTGGGGCAAGTAAGGAAGATGTGTGGGACGTCTTCGATTGCACGGTGGCAGCGTTTGCACCACGGAGGGATCCCACAAATTTTGCTTGCCTTATGGTTAGTCCAAATTCCTCGATGAAGAATTTGCCATAAGAGGACAGACTTCTTGATCTCTATAAGTGGGTGCCAGATACCCATGAATTTCATGTCCCACCGAAGCCGCGTCCAAGACAGGCACCACTTCTTGTTGAGGCTGATCTGGAGGTCAGTCGTTTCTTTGATGTTCGGGATTTTGAGTAGGCTATTTCCATTGTGCCATTTGAGACCACGCGCGTTCGGGGCATCATGTCCCATGAGAAGGCGAGTTTTGTGACAATCCCAAGCGAGGCATCTGCTTTGCAAGGTGTTCCATTCTTCGTAGGAGATGTTTATGCGAGGGTCGATATCCTCGTAGTTGATCCAACTGTTGGTGTCATGTTTCCAGAGGTGTTTCCATTTTTTGAATCCTTTGTTCCATAACTTCTTGGCATTTTGAATGTTCCACGACTCCACACTCCGGATGCCATGTATCGGAAACCAGATAGAGTCGTTTTGTCTGATTCCGGCCGCCCACTTCCAGTCCTCACTAATTCTTGTGAAGCTTTTGACTTTATTCCAGCCCTTCCAAAGAGAGCATACGAGATTGGAGCCTTTCGAGAAGACAGGTATCGGGGAGAATAGCAGGGTCATGATGTCAAGGTTCTTCCAGTTCGGGGACCCCGTGAGGGCCAACTCATTTTTGTTTCTGAAGATCAGCTTGGCCCACGAGGCCTCCCTATTGCACCAAGCTTTAATCATCCATTTGGCTGCCAGTTTATTAGCCATACACCCAATGTCCAGGATGCCAATCCCCCCGCTATCTCTAGGGCTGGTGCAGATGGCCCATTTGATTTTAGGCACCCCCCTTCTGTTATGATCACCCGTCCAAAGAAAGTTTCTGCAGATGCTATTCAGTTTGGACAGGCCTTGCTCATTCGGTCTCCAGCAAGAAAGGAAATAGATGGTAGACGAGAGGAGGAACGTGTTGATAACCATCGCCCGTCCAGCGAGATTGATTTGCATGCCTCTCCAGTAATTGAGCTTGTTTTCAAGTTTGGCCAGCACCCAGTTCCATCGCTGCTCCATAGAGACGCCAAACCCCAAGGGGATTCCAAGCAGCCGAAAGATTTGGCCCTGCGGAATGATTTGACAGCCATGATCAATGAGAAGGCCAGGTTGAAGTCCCACAATGGCCCTAAAGGCGGTCTTATTGTGGTTGATTTTGGATCCAAAGGCCTCACAAAAGGTATCAAGACACCTCCAGAAAGTCTCCAGGCTGGTATTATCATTGTGAACGAACGCGTTCATGTCGTCGGCAAAAAGTCTCATGATGATTTGACTGTGGTCGTGAGGTAGTTGGAGGCCTTTGATATTGCCAGCCTCCACATGATGAGCCACAAGTCTGCTCAGCCCCTCAGTGGCGATGGCAAAGAGAAGGGGGGCAAGGGGGCACCCTTGTCTAATAGATCTTTTAAGATGGATCGCCTTCGAAAGTTTGCCGTTAACGTTAATTTGGGTCGTTGCGTTGCCGAGAAGGGTCGCGATCATCTTGGTGAATTTCTGACTACATCCGAGGTCTTGGAGCGACTGCAGAATATAGTCCCATTCTAGCCTATCGTAGGCTTTGTCAAAGTCGATCTTGAGGAAGACCACATCTTGATTAGACTCATTTGCAAATTGAATGCCTTCCCAAATATCCATAATGGTTTCCAGGATGGACCTGCCTTTGATGAAACCTTTTTGGTCCTCACTAAGCCAAGATCTCAGGTGGCACGCAAGTCTGTTGGCAATGACTTTGGCGACGATCTTGTATCCTGTTTGGAGCATCGTAATTGGCCGCCAGTTCTCGATTCTGTTTTTTTCCCCCTTCTTGTGAATCAGCTTGATAATTCCATTATTTATACAAGAAAGAAGAGCACCAAATTTTAGCGCTTCTTGCCAAACCATCCGAAGAGGGGTGGCAACCACCAGCTTGAAGGATTTAAAAAACTCGTTAGTGAGTCCGTCGGGTCCCGGGCTTTTACCGAGAGGGAGGGCATCAATGACCTCAATGATTTCTGATTCAGAGATCGGGGCATGAAGCAGGGAGTGGAGGTTGGGTGGTATTCTCCGGGGGGGAAACCCTAGAAATGGCAGCCATGCAGTCCCTTCTATGGTGGGAGAGGGGGTTCGAGGTTCCCAGGAGTCTCGTGAAGTGCCCTTCGATGATGCCAAAATTATCTTCTTCCGAGTTGCATACATTGCCATGTGGGTCTAGCAGTAGGGGAATCGTCTCTCTGTTGTGTTTCCTTTTAAGGATACTGCACATCTCTTTGGTGGGTTTGTCGGCTTTTCCAGCCCACCACTCCTTGAAGAAGATTTGCAAGTTTTTCCTTTGTATTTCTTCCTCGTATCTCAACGCTACTCTGATTTTTCGGAGACCTTGCTGGGCTTGGTGTTTTCCTTTGTTCACTTCCTCCTCGAGTCGCCAGAGTCTGTGGTAAAGCGCTTCCCTACGAGCCCGCCGCACTGTCTCGAGCATCTTCTTAGTTCTGATCATGATCTTGCGAGACTTGTCGACCGCACTTCTCCAGCACTTGGCTGGGGCCAAGCCAGAGGCAAACGCCACCTTCCACACATCAGCAATCTCTTGATGGACGGAGGGGAGAGAGAAGGTGGAAGCGTGGAACCACGGAGCCTTGTGGGTCCTGTTGGGGGGTTGAAAAGTGATAACGATCGGGTAGTGATCAGAGATGGTGAGGTCAGTACGTTGCGTGATGGAAGGGTGGCCCCACAGGTGAGTAAAGCTCTGAGAGATGTAGCATCTATCAAGTCTAGCTTTCCTCAGATCCTCGCCCGCTTGGAGATTCGACCAGATCCAAGTGGAGTTTGGTCATGTCCCACGTTTCTTTCTCCCGACTGTCGATGACCCTGCCCTTGCCCATCCATCTGTCCATAGGGTCCTCCACCATGTTGAAGTCTCCAGGAGGGCTACACTACAAGCAAAGAAGATGGTTTCACTACTAATAATGAAGACAACATGGATAGTGAAAGTTCCATCATTGGATCGACGATCCCGGAAACGATGCCGAGCACGGGGCCTTTGGAGTTACCCTGGAAAAGCCCCCATAAGAACCGATTTCTAAGTCGGGATCAGATCCCAGCGAAAAAGAAAGATGAAGCCAAGAGAAGAAAGGACAAGGCTCCCTCCCGCAAAGAGGGATCAATACAAAAATGATTGTCATATCGCTAAATGCTAGGGGGCTTACCGACCCCTCAAGAGCGGCCATCATTGGTCAATGTTTCCTCGGCCCATGCGTGGATCCCAACAAAGCACCAGCGGGGGTCCGGTGGAACGGCTATCGGTGTTAAGCTTGAGAACTCCATTGAAGATTGCGGTTTCAGTGATCTATTGTTGTGCATCCATTCTTTTAAAGCTTTAATTAGCATCCATTCTTCTAGAACGTTAAATTAGCTTCCATTACTTTTACGAAAAAAACTTGTTTAATAATTTTTTAGTTATAATCCATTCCTTTAGTGCTTTAATTATCCTTCATTATTTTTGAGGAAAAATTCTTTGGTACAAATTCATTTCCCAAAACTCTATATAAAGAGCTTAGGAATACATTTATTGTAGAGTTGTTGATACTCAATCATTGTAATTATACACTCATTTTGGTACAAAGAATTTTATTCATTCTTATCTATTTTTCCTCATCTGCTCCATCATCTTCTCAATCTATGTTGTTTTGTGCTTCTTTTTATGTTTCTATTCTGTGCTACTTCTTAGATTTTGAATATTCAACATTATTATCAGAGTCAATTGACACATCGGAGTTGCTATACATAAGGTATATGCATAAGATGCAGCACAAATGAGTTGATTCTTCACAAGTGCATTCTTTTATGATGGCCGACAGAGATAGTCAAATAGAAAAGTTGAACAAAACCAACTATAAAAGCCTCGCACTTTTGCATGTCTGCATACCTTATGGGTAGGAATCTACATGGATTAATTAGTGGGATAGAACCTCAACCAAACTTGACATACCAAAATCCAACACCACAGCAAATTTTGTTGATATAGTTAGCTAGTGATGTGTGTGAACACACTAGGACCGCCGGGGCACTTTTTTCCCTCTTTAGGAGGTTTCTTT
>CM035441.1:132794058-132931558 GCA_020310875.1 Ceratopteris richardii | reverse complement strand
TGAGCAGTGCATGTCTACGGTAGACTCAGATGTTTGGTACTTTGACAGTGGGGCGACCAAACATATTACCTCACAGAGCAGTCTCTTCTCTTCACTCGAGCCTGTCCCTATAGGGAATATTGTTACATGTGCCAACAACTCCTCTTATCCTGTTATGGGAGTTGGTAAGATCCTTTTGACTACTGTTGATGGTAGTTCTTTCACTTTGTCAGATGCTTTATTTGTGCCAGGGATCAAGAAGAACCTGTTATCAGTTTTTGCATTAGCCAAGATTGGCATGGTTATGAAATTTATTGATGACACGTGTACAATTCATGATCTGTCAAATGGAGATGTCATTATTGCTTCTAGCATTTTATCTTGTGGGTTGTATAAGCTCATAGACTATGAAATATCTATAAATGATTTGGCATGTGCAGTAAATGATTCTCACGCTATGTCAGATGCAAAGCTTTGGCATGCACACTTTGGTCATCTGAATTTTGCTAGTTTGCTACGCCTCCAGAAATCTGAAATGGTGTCCTCTTTTCCCAAACTTGAGACACCTCAAAAACATGTTTGTGAAGGCTATATTTTGGGCAAAATGCAACGTTCGTCCTTTCCAAAAGATGGTTCAGTTCGGGCTACTCAAAAATTGCAGCTTGTACATAGTGATGTTTGTGGTCCTATGCAGACACCTTCTTTTGGGAATTATCTCTACTTCATGACTTTCATTAATGATTTTTCTAGGCATGCATGAGTATATCCATTGAAGGCAAAGTCTAAAGTGTTCATGTGCTTCAAACAGTTTTTGGTTTTGGCTGAAAATCTGTGAGCATGTAAAATGGGCACCCTCCGTTCTGATCGAGGGAGGGAATATATGTCTTGTGATTTTAATGCATTTTTGGCTTAAAGTGGGATAAAACACCAGTGTATAGTGCCGTACACACCTCAATAGAATGGAGTTGTTGAACGAAAGAACAAGTCACTCATGGAGATGGCGAGGTGTATGGTCAAGAGTCAGGCTTTACCACATAGTTTCTGGCTTGAGGTTGTCATGTGTGCAGCATATGTACTGAACAGGTGTCCCACTAAAGCACTGCAGTCTATCACTCCATATGAGGCTTGGCATGACTGCAAGCCATCTGTTGCTCATCTGTGTGTTTTTAGTTGTTTGGCATATGCATTAGTGTCTGAACAACATGGCAGAAAATTAGATGATAAAGCAGTAAAATGTATTTTTGTTGGGTATAGTTCTGAAAGTAAAGGCTATCGTCTGTATCATCCATAGACTAAACGCATTCTGGTTAGCCGTGATGTTGCTTTTGTGGAAGATGCTATTCAGCCATTACTGTCATGTACTAAGGAGAAATATGTTAGCTCCAAAAACATGTATGATACTTTACTACCTCTTTTTACAGGTGGACAATCTAGTGCTAGTCCTAATGAGGCAACTTCTCAACCTTTGCAGGTTTCATGTGATGATGCAAATTATTCCATTTCTGATCCAGATTTACATGATGCACTTATTGATGAGAGAGCTGACATTGAGTAGGCAAGAACTATGCCAAAATGGCTGGTGTAGACCTTGCGTGATAGCAAATTAGATGCACCTCTGTCATATCGTACTTGTTCAGGCTCTCATAGTGCCTCTTGCATCAGATTGCTATGCTATGGCTGCATTTAGTCTTTGTGATGAGACTGTTCCTGATTCATTTGATGAAGCACAAAATTCAAAAAATTGGATGGTTGGTATGCAATCTGAATATGATGCTATAATGAAGAATGGTACTTGGTCTTTATGTGACTTGCCTCCTGGCAAGAAGGCCATTGGTACTAAGTGGGTATACAAGCTGAAGCGTAAACCTGATGGTACAGTTGACATGTATAAGGCTAGACTTGTTGCAAAGGGTTATGCATAGGAAAGAGGCATTGATTTTGATGAGACCTTTGCACCTGCATGCTATATGACTACTGTTCGGAGCATCTGTGCACTTACAGCTCATCATGGTTGGAATGTACATCAGTTGGACATTAAAATTGCATTTCTGAATGGTGACTTGCATGAAGAAGTATATGTTTTTGAGCCCCATAGCTTTGTGTAGAAGGGGCATGAAAACTAGGTATGCACGTTAAGAAAGGCATTATATGGTTTAAAGTAAGCACCATGTGCTTGGTATGAGAAGATACATGCCTATCTGATTGCACATGGTTTTGAGAACAGTCCAACTGAAAGCACCTTATATGTTAAGCGTGCTAATGATGTACTTATCATTGTGGTTTATGTTGATGACATGTTGCTCACTGGTCCTCAGGAGAGGCATATTGCAGATTTTAAGGCTGATTTGCATGCCTCATTTGAGATGTCTGATTTGCGGCATTTGCATCATTATTTGAGCATTCAATTTATGCACGTTGATGGTGGAATGGCTTTGTGTCAAATGAAATATATTGACACATTATTGCAATGTTTTGGCCTTGAAGACGGTAAGCCTATTGCCAGTCCTATGGAGACAGGTTTACGATTGAGTCTTCATGATGTTGGAGATGCATTTGATGTTGTTCTCTATCAGCAGGCAGTTGGATGCTTGATTTACTTATGCATTACTCGGCCAGATATTCAGTTTGCTATCTCACGGATGAGGAGGTTTATGCATTGCCCAAGAGTCAAGCATTGGCAGGCGGTTAAGCGCATCTTTCGCTACTTGAGTGGTACTCTGCTACTTGGGTTGTTTTATCCCAAAGGGAGATCACTACTACCAAATTTGCATGCTTTTTCTGACTCTGATTGGGCTAGTTGCTATGACACTCTTGTGTCCACTAGTGGCTTTTGCTTCATGCTTGGTAGCTCATGTATATCTTGGTTGAGCAAGAAGCAGCCTACTGTGGCCATTTCCAGTTGTGAGGGTGAGTATAGGGCAACTTTCACAGCGATTTTTGAGTGTGTGTCGCTCAGACGCCTTATGGCTGATTTGGGTGTTGGTCAATCTTCTACCACCACCATCTTCACTCACAGTCAGAGCGCATTGGCAGTTGCGAGGAACCCTGTGTTCCATGCTCGCACTAAGCACATTGAGGTGCATTATCACTATGTCAAAGAGAGGTTCTCTGCTAGGGAGATCTGCAACTTGGCATATGAGCCCACGCAGGAGAACATTGCAGACCTTTCCACGAAGGCTCTGCCTAGGGAGAAGTTTGAAGCTTTCTACAAAGCTTTGGGCTTACTTCCTTTTGGGGAGTGAATTCCGCATAGCTTGGCACTTCCTTATACATGAGTGTCAGCTCCTTGTTCACTGCATCACTCCCAGGAGGGATTTGTTGATATATTTAGGTAGTGATGTGTGTGAACACTCTAGGACCGTCGGGGCACTTTTTTCCCTCTTTAAGAGGTTTTTTTCCCGGCTTGTATATACGCCTACTACCCTAAAGGGCTACTTATCTTTGTACATTCTCTAGTAATACATTCAGTATTATGTGTTGTGCTCCAAGCTTCTTCTCCCTCCTTGTTGTTCGCGTGCTTCCGCAAACGTCTATCTCCAACAAGAAATTATATCTTCAAAAGATCAGCTTGCAGATATGATGAGAAAAGCTCTTGATGAAACAAAAATACAAAGATTCAAACAATTGGTTGAATTGATAAAATATTCAAGCAAAGCTTGAGGGAGAGAATATTGCGCATCCATTCTTTTAGAGCTTTCATTAGCATTCATTCTGTTTAGTTAACATCCATTCTTTTAGAAATTTAAATTAGTTTCCACTTGTTGTGAGAAAGTTGTTTAATAACTTTTTAGTTATAATCTATTCTTCGTTATTTTTGTGAAACAATTTATATAAAGAGTTTATGGATGTAGTTTTGTAGAATTGCTGATACTCGATCATTGTGATTATACACTGGTTTTTCATTTCTTATCTATTTTTCCTGGTTTTTTATTTCTTCTTATCTATTTTTCCTCATATGCTCTGTCCGCTCCAAAGTCTATACCGTTTTCTGCTTTCCATCATGTTTCTATCTTGTGCTACTTTTTAGAGTTTCAATGTTCAACAACTATGGTAGCATTGTTGCTCTTTTAAGTGCATGCATAAAGTATGCGAAAGCAATCTTTCCCGTGCACATTGCGGCATTACATAACTTGAATCACCACCTCAATCTGTACTTCTTACTTGAAATAAAAGATTTATCGGTTTTTTATTGAGCGCCCCTAACTTCTGCTTGCAGGCGGATATCACTACCATGAATGCGCACGCATGTACATAAAATAATCCATCCTTTGCATGCCACTTCGAATATATTTTCTTGTGACTGCTATATATTTCATTATCGTTCTTGCATCTGCAGAAACAGCAACGGTTAGCTGATCTTATTGGCAATACCACAATACAAAATTCCACCAATCATCAAATGTCTATCTGATTGGAAATCCTTTTGTCATGGATCCTCAATCCTATGGACTTCAAGAGTTCTCCCGAGTCGCGTGAGAAGCCAGAAGACGGTCTCTGTACAATATTGAAGGACAGTTTTATTTTACAGACCGTCAGCTCATTATCAGAGAACAAAATGTAAAAAGGGCAGCATAGAGCTTATAGATTATCGGTCATATAAACAAGAGGACAAAAAAACCTTCCATATATACATGATGGGCAAAATACGGTTTGCGAGAGCTAGTTTTTATGTTTCTGTCTACTCCAAAGGCGTCTTCACTTGGTTTCTATTCGACTTTGATCTAATGCGTCTATGCTTGATTACATAGACAGTTGCTTATTATCTCTCTCCACTTTTGCAGAAACGAAATCTCCCTCAACAGAAGGAGCCCATCCTGCTCCTTGGGTGAAGTGCATGTTAAGGGCATCCTCTTGCTTTGTAGTTCATGCAATTCCTTCAATTCAGCAACTTTATATGCATAGTCCCAAGTATAAGACATCTCATAGGTCATTGGATAGTTAAATTCATAGGCTTGTCCCGGGGCATGTTCAAAACAGACGCCTTCTTCTAGATGGTCCTGCAGAAGCCTGATAAGAGCGCATGAGCAAGCTCATACCGACACCCACCCCGAAGCAGACGACTAAGCCTAAAGCTACCCCTATACCAACCCCTGCATTAAATAACGAAACCTCCAGTCCATCTTCCTCAGAAAAGCGCATACTGCTTGGTAAGCTCAGAACCTCGGATTGGCAAGATAGGCCTGGACCGGATAACTTGTCAAGCACCTGGAGAAAAATGTTCAAACCAGATCTGATTGGAAAATTTTCACACAAAAAGGATACGCGATGGAAATGCTGCACTAATGCACGAAGACCATAAAAACAAACAAGAATCCAGCTTTACCGTAAAAGAGAGCAAATGGTATGCATTTCTAAATCATCAACGAGTTACAACGCTTGACGGAATCATGGCGTATGAACAGTCGAACTGCATGTAAAAGAAATCTGCGCGTAGCGTGCATGCAATGCAGAAAGAAACCTGAAAGCTTCCATATTATGCGTGATCTCGCAAGCATGAATGCATGGTCAAAGATAAACCGACAAACCTCCACAAATCCTTTGATGTTAACTATTCATATGATCGTGTCTGACACGATGAACAGTCCATGTATGCACATAAAGCATCAAACTAACCTCTTTCGGAGCATCTTGCTCGCAAACAAAGTCTTCCTCCTCCGGAATGGTAGCCATAGTGTGCACCCTTGAGTCCTTTTGCTTGGTGGCCAACAACACCGTCCGACTGAGAACGATAGGTAATCCAGAGGTTTGTCCTGCTACATAAACCTCCATCGACGTACGGGCAGCACAGAGATCGGTCCTACCTTTCAGAAGAGAGTAGCAATCGGTAGAGGACGAAACACAGCTGCAGCGCATGCTCCATCCAGCTTCAGCGCTTAAGGGCGAGGAACGAAACGCTTCAGATCCACATTTGCGGATCGCATATTGTGGCCCTTCTGGAATTCGCGCCAACTTACCCTGCACTACAAGCTCGTCTTTGTCATATACCTTAAATCGCAAACCACCTGTAGTGCTCAAGTTGTTTGTGTTCACATAGGTCGCCTCTGCTAAGGCTAGGTCGACTCGGTCCCTACGAAGCGCAAGGCAAGCACTCTCTGAGTTTGAAATGCGTCTGCCATTGACCTCAAATTTCGTGGTAGAATCACTTGTCCAGTAAACTAGAAGAAGCGTATCAGGCACTTCTTCGAGGACAGGTGATCCGACCCGAAGGTAGAACAACTTCACATCGAACCAGCCATACATTTGAAGTGGCGGAAATTTCATCCCCCCAAACTTGCAGAAACCTCTATAGAAAGGAGATTTTGTCTAGCGCAGAAAAACACAGACGTATGGTGGAAATGCAGCTCAATCACAAAAACAGGTAGACAGTGTGTAATATCATGTACAATATTGAGAGGGGGTATGTTTTTCCAGTTCAAATCTGCGCCAGACAGACAGGTTTTCTGTGCGTGTAGCTTGAGCTAGTACAGTGCCAGCCACGAGGAGTTGAGCAGCTGTCAATCTTAATGAGAACGTGGTCCTGGGATGCGTGAGACAGTCTGGTAAGACAAAGCGTAAGCGACCTAGAATCGAAGCTTTGCAAAGAAGTTGGGCAATACCACCAGACGCAGGAAAAGAGAAAGATCTGCATGCAAGGTGTTAACTGTCTATTATATATAGGCGTCCAGGAAGTCGTCATGCAAGGTGTTAGCTGCCTGTTATATGAGCCTGCAGGAAGTCCTCTACGCACTCCCGTCCGTCCACTTGCCAAATCCCCAGTTTGCTTCCCCAGAAAAATCAATTCCTTTTCATTAAGCGAATCTAGACCCTAGAGGTTGCTCTAGATGTTCCTCCAAAATGTATCGTGAGCTCACAGGATGAAACCTTTAGTACTTCCATCCTAACAGCAAGCAACCAGATGTAAGCAGTTTGTTGGAAGATAAACAAATTTCAAGAGTGCCTCCACCCCATGTGAATCCAACCTTAGTTAATCTTGTTGGTGCATATCAAGCCTTCACACATTGGCTTGGACTCATGGAAGATTAGCTTGGACAAAGTTTTTTTTCAAGGCTTCACTTGAAGCAACGATCATATGAACACAAGCTTAGATGATTCTTATTTTTTTTCCCTTTGTAAAAGTCTATATGACTTGTCATTTGTTTGTAATCACTTGAGTCACTTACCTACTTCATTAGTCGTGGAAAAGGGAATGATTTAGTGGAGAGAATATCTCCCTACTTTTAGTAGAGATATTCTTGGGAGCCTAAGTTTGAATTTGAAATTCAAATTAGTCTTCAACTCCTATAAAAGATACAATCAAAAAGTCGCGGTTAGTCCAGTCACTTCAGCTCTCTCCCCGAGGCATAATTCCATTGTAACTGAGTGTGTGTTAGTGCTACACCATAGCCTACACCACCACACCTCAATTAGCCATGCTTGTCATGCTATTGAGCTTGTACAATCTTATTAAGCAATAGATATACACACATTCATCATTTCTGGTTCTATGTGTTATCTTCTCCAAGTCTGTCAACTTCAAAGGAGCATATCTCAGGATCTACTGAACCAAATCAAGAGATCTATAGCTCATTGGAACCAGCTCAAGGTCTTCTACAAGCATACAAAATCTCAGAAGTTTTCATTCAGCCATTTGGGAGAAATCCGCTTCGAAGTGCACGCTGGTCTGTGTCTACAGAGTTCCTAAAAAGTCGGGGGTAATTAGAATTTTGCTAAACTTATTTCTCAGTGCATAGTTTATCAATTTGAGTGATTCCACTTGTAATTGGTAGCTTGTTAAGTTACTTTAATACTCCCAAAAGGAATTGTTCCAATTTTAAGTCTGCTGGTCACACTGAGTGAAAGTCTGAGCAGGTGTCACTACAGAAATAGAAAGTTTTTTCTTGTTTTTGAAGTGCCAAGTTATCTGTTTTGATTTGATCATTACCCAAACCATTTGCAAAGTACATATATCGTTTCTTGGTACCATTTGAAAGCTCAAGGAGTCTACTAAGCATATCTGGAACCAAAGGAGGGCAGGTGTGAAGCAGGTTTTGCAGCATCAACTCATTTCTTGAGTGCATCCAACCATCACTCCCAATAGTGGTATCAGAGCAAAGAAGGTAAACATGGGTGATGGTTTCCCTTCCTTCATTGACAAATTGGACAGAAACAATTATCAGGCTTGGTCATTGAGAATGAAGACCTATCTACAAGGGAGAAGTCTATTTGGATACATATCAGGAGATGAGGAGTTGCCCTCATTCAAGACTAGAGGACTACCCACAAAGGATGAACATGAAAGGCTCAACCAATGGTGTGCAAAGGATGCTTTGGCAAGGTCTTATCTCTTAAACTCTATATCTGACTTTCTTTTACCTCATGTAAGAAATTGTAAGACTTCCCAAGAGACTTGGGAAACCTTGTCAAATTATTTTTCTTCCAACACAAGGGCTAGGAAGAATCAATTATGGATTGAGTTCACAACCCTTAGGAAGCAGTCCAAGCAATCAGTCTCAGAGTATGTGACAAAGATCAAAGATGTGGCAGACCAACTAGCAAGCATTGGAGAGGAAATTGAAGAGGAACGAATAGTCAGGCAAGTAACAAATGGACTCAAGGCAGATGATAAGTGGGAAAGTTTCACCACTGCAATGGACCTCTATATGGACATGCATACCCCTGATCTCACAACACTCATGGGCCAACTATTTACACATGAAGCAAAGTTTACAAAGGCTGGAGATCAATCAAAAGGTAATAACCCCTCTGCTCTCTATACTGATAAGAAAGTTAAAGACAAAGGAAAAGGGAAGAAACAGGATGAAGAAGGCTCTACCTCTCAAGCTAATTATGCAGGGAGAGGTAGGTCATCTAGAGGAAGAGGCAGAGGAGGTAAGTCAGGTAGGGGGAGACCCTACAACTCATCACCATGCAACATTTGTGGATTGTCCAATCATACCACAGATGAATGCTACAAGAACTACAAAAATCAGAGAGGAAGAGGCTACTCAAGAGGTGGATACTCTCAAGGGAGAGGCAGATTCAATCAACACCAAAGCTACAATGGATACAACAACCAATACAACAACAACTACAACAACAACCACAATGGTAACTACCAAGGTGGATTTAGAAATAGAAGAGACTACAACAACTACACAGAGGAGCAAGATGACTCCCTATTGATCATGAATATGACCTCCAAGATAGGTACAAATGATGATCATTTATTTTATATTGATTCAGGATGTTCTAACCATGTAGCTGGCAATGTGGCACTACTTTCTGATTTGGAAGAGCCCAAGGGCAAACATCAGGTACAAACAGGTGATGACACTAAACATTCAGTTGTTAAAGTAGGCAATGTCAAAACATGTGATGGTAACCAGAACCTATTGAGCAGGGTACTCTATGTACCAACCATCACTAAGAATCTAATGAGTGTTGGTCAAATTGTGGAGAAAGGTTTGCAGGTCAGATTCACACAACATGGAGCATATGTGGAGGACCCAAAACATGGATTCAGAAGGATAGCCAAAGGGAAGAAATCAGGTAGATTATTTACATTTGAGCTAGAAGACACCAAGAACATTGCTTTGTATAATTATAAGGATCAGACACTTTCAGAGTTAGAAATATGGCATAAGAGATTAGGGCACATAGGTGAAAGGACTCTAAAGCAAATGTGCAGGGATCAATGTGTGCTTGGGATACCTAATGTATCCAAGCAACACGTGATTTACAAATGTGGATCATGTCAATTTGGTAAGTCTCATAGATTACCATATTCAAGGCAAGGTTTCATGCATGAAGACTACCTAGACTTGGTACACACAGATGTTTGGGGACCTAGCAAGGACCCTTCCATTTCTGGTTCAAGGTATTATGTGTCCTTCATTGATGATTATAGCAGGTGGACCATTTTATACTTTATGAAGCATAAAGATGAAGTGTTTAATTGTTTCAAGAGGTATCTTGCACTTGTTGAAAATCAAACAGGAAGAAGCTTAAAGAGGCTAAGGTCAGATGGTGGAGGAGAGTACTTCTCCAATGAGTTTGAAGATTTCTTGCAGGAAAGAGGCATCAAAAGGGAGATTACTACAAGGTACTCACCTGAACAAAATGGGGTAGCTGAAAGAAGGAATAGACTCATTGTGGAAACAGCTAGGTCTATGCTTAATGAGAAAAAGTTGCCAAATTATCTTTGGGCAGAGAGTGTATCCACTGCCACTTATCTCATCAATAGGTTGCCATCCAAATCACTTGATGGCGTGACACCATATGAAGCTTGGCATGGTAAGAGACCTTCTCTGGATCATTGCAAAATCTTTGGTTGTGTAGCATATGTGCATATTCCCTCACAGGTAAGGGGAAAGCTAGACCCTAAAGCTGAAAAATGTATCTTCATTGGTTATGATTTGAATCAAAAAGGATACAGATTCTACAACCCCACAAACAAAGGCTTCAAGGTAAGCAGAGATGTCATCTTTGATGAGAATGACTCATGGTATGAGAATGAATGCAGGGAAGTGAGTCTACCCTATGACATGGAAGAAGATTTTCCAAAGCTTACTAAGGAAGAACCAACTCAGCAAGAAGATTCAAGCTCAGATGATGATGATACAATAAACCTTGAAGAGTTCAAGGCTTGGAAGTCCAAAGGAAAGATGAAGATGAAGCAATTAGAAGATAAACCAGAAACTTCAACTCAAGCAATGAGGAGATCTCAGAGAGAAAAGAAGAAACCTATCAGATTTGGGTATGACACATCACTTGTAACTAAACATTCTGTATATCTTGCAAAAGACTTGTTGAATGAAGAACCAGGTACCTATGAAGAAGCAATTACCAAACCAGAATGGAGAGAAGCCATGGATGAAGAGATGGAAGCTCTCAAGGAAAGTGATACTTGGGACTTGGTACCCAAGAAAGACTCTATGAAGGTAATAGGATCCAGATGGATCTACAAACTAAAGAAGAATTCAGATGGAACAATAAACAGGTACAAAGCTAGGTTGGTAGCCAAGGGTTTTGCACAAACCCAAGGCATTGATTATGAGGAGACATTTTCTCCTGTGGCTAAGATGCCAACTATCAGAATTTTGGTGAGTGTAGCTGCATCCAAGAATTGGAATATGTACCAATTAGATGTCAAGAATGCTTTCTTGGATGGATATCTGAAGAAGTCTACATGTCACAACCACCTGGCTATGAAGATCCAAAAAAGGTACAATATGTTTGTAAATTGAAGAAGGCTCTGTATGGTTTAAAGCAGGCACCTAGAGCATGGAATTACAGGTTGACAACCTATCTCCAAGACCAAGGGTTTGTAATGAGTAAGGCAGACACTTCTCTATTCATAAAGAGAAGTAGTACAGAGGTAATATATCTATGTGTCTATGTTGATGACATCATTATTACAGGAAATGATGTTCAGGGAATTAGACATATCAAAGGACAGATGATGAAAGAATTCAAGATTAGTGATCTTGGATTATTAAAGTATTTCTTAGGTCTTGAATTGGTCTACACAAATTCAGGTATCTACATCACTCAAAAGAAGTATGTACAGGATATGGTCAAGAAGTTTGGTTTGCAGGATGCTAAGGTATCTACTACTCCAATGGAGGTTAACCTAAAGCTAAGTGCTCATGAAGGAGAAGAAATCAAAGACATCACAGGATATCAAAGTATGGTAGGTAGCTTGAACTATGCTACCTTGACAAGAATTGACATAGCATATGGAGTAAGTGTGCTTAGTCAATTCATGCACAAACCAAGGGTACCTCACCTAGAGGCAGCAAAGAAAATCTTGAAGTACCTCAAAGGAACTCAAAGTCATGGTTTGTATTTTCCTTATACATCAGATATTGATATTAAAGTTTACTCAGATGCAGATTGGGCAGGATGCAAGGATGATAGAAGAAGCACCTCAGGATATATTTGTTTTGCAGGAGATAAGCCTATTTCTTGGTCAGCCAAGAAGCAACCTACAGTGGCATTGTCATCCACTAAGGCAGAGTATAGAGGGCTTGCCAATGCAACTCAAGAAGCTATCTGGTTGAAGCTTCTATATACAGAATTAGGTCTATATACAAGACCACCAATCATATTTGGAGATAACACAAGTTCTCTTCACCTTGCAGCTAATCCAATTTATCATGCCAGAACCAAACACATAGAGGTTCATTACCACTATGTGAGAGAGAAGTTACTTAGCAAAGAGATTCAATTGACTTATGTGTCTACTAATATGCAATGTGCAGATTTACTTACAAAGGCATTGGATGGAAACAAGTTATGCAGATTCAAATCCATGATTGGATTGCAGGAAGTGATTGAAGAATGAAAGAGAAGACTTAAGCCAAAGTGTTTGGCTTGAGGGGGAGCTGTTGGTGCATATCAAGCCTTCACACATTGGCTTGGACTCATGGAAGATTAGCTTGGACAAAGTTTTTTTCCAGGCTTCACTTGAAGCAAGAATCATATGAACACAAGCTTAGATGATTCTTATTTTTTTTCCCTTTGTAAAAGTCTATATGACTTGTCATTTGTTTGTAATCACTTGAGTCACTTACCTACTTCATTAGTTATGGAAAAGGGAATGCTTTAGTGGAGAGAATATCTCCCTACTTTTAGTAGAGATATTCTTGGGAGCCTAAGTTTGAATTTGAAATTCAAATTAGTCTTCAACTCCTATAAAAGATACAATCAAAAAGTCGCGGTTAGTCCAGTCACTTCAGCTCTCTCCCCGAGGCATAATTCCATTGTAACTGAGTGTGTGTTAGTGCTACACCATAGCCTACACCACCACACCTCAATTAGCCATGCTTGTCATGCTATTGAGCTTGTACAATCTTATTAAGCAATAGATATACACACATTCATCATTTCTGGTTCTCTGTGTTATCTTCTCCAAGTCTGTCAACTTCAAAGGAGCATATCTCAGGATCTACTGAACCAAATCAAGAGATCTATAGCTCATTGGAACCAGCTCAAGGTCTGCTACAAGCATACAAAATCTCAGAAGTTTTCATTCAGCCATTTGGGAGAAATCCGCTTCGAAGTGCACACTGGTCTGTGTCTGCAGAGTTCCTAAAAAGTCGGGGGTAATTAGAATTTTGCTAAACTTATTTCTCAGTGCATAGTTTATCAATTTGAGTGATTCCACTTGTAATTGGTAGCTTGTTAAGTTACTTTAATACTCCCAAAAGGAATTGTTCCAATTTTAAGTGTGCTGGTCACACTGAGTGAAAGTCTGAGCAGGTGTCACTACAGAAATAGAAAGTTTTTTCTTGTTTTTGAAGTGCCAAGTTATCTGTTTTGATTTGATCATTACCCAAACCATTTGCAAAGTACATATATGGTTTCTTGGTACCATTTGAAAGCTCAAGGAGTCTACTAAGCATATCTGGAACCAAAGGAGGGCAGGTGTGAAGCAGGTTTTGCAGCATCAACTCATTTCTTGAGTGCATCCAACCATCACTCCCAACAAATCTTTCACACAAAATTTCTCATGATGTAGTGTCTCCCACCATTGTAGAATCATGTTTCCTACTACCAAAGGATCATGTGCACCCCTTATCTAAGGTGCACTTTAATTTTGTTGTCTTTTGGTGAGTCCAAGTTAAACTCTTTCTTTTTTCTAGTTTAGTCCAAGTTGCTTTTTTTAATTATTATTTTTATTGATTTTGTTTGCTAGGCATCGACTTTACCTCTAGGTCGATGCCTGGCATTGACTTGTCTCTCAAAATCGATGCCTAGCATCGAGTTTGAGAGACAAGTCAATGCCAGGCATCGACTTGCACCTCTAGGTCGATGACTAGCATCGGCTTGCATGTAGAAAAACAACAAATTTGCATGTACATAAAACCTAAGAGCCTAAAAATACAAGAATTCTCTATGATAGTAAATGGAATGTTTTTAGAATCTTTTTGGAATCTTTTTCTGAAGCAAGATCTAGGTACCTCTGAGTATTCTTGGCAACACTCTTCTTCTCCATTTGTTTGTCTCTACTTGTTTGCTAGGCTCTACTCTCTTTTGCTCTCAGCGCTCTATTGCTCTCTCTCGGCTCATGGATTTTAGAAATGAGACTCATCTCCTCCTCCACTACTTATGGGCACTTGCATGGCTTAAACTAGCAACTGATAGGATCTAACTAAATCAAACTAGGCCATAACCAAATTAACAAATAGGACTATGTAGTTGAACCAAGAACCACTAGGTATGCCAATTTAAGGTCTGATAAGAGAGGTTATTCCAATTTAGGAAGCAATCGGTATGCCAATTTAGGGTCTGATAAGACAGGTTCGTCCAACTTATGTTATTTAGTCTCTTTTTCCTTTGAAATTTTGCACATGTTCCCACTATCCTTCAAGGATGTTGAAGCTATGCTTAGCTATGAATAAGGTTAACATATTAACAAGAGAATCCAAATACTATTGAGAATATTGTAACTGTTGGAAGGAATAGAAGAACCGGAGCTTATGACTTTTGACAAGAAAAAGTGAAAAAATGATGTAGCGCTACAATATATGTCAGAGATTGTTGAAATTGATCACAAATATAACTAAGAAAGAGTTTCAAACCCACAATCGGCTATGATAAATAATCAATAATCCATAATTGGCTATGATAAATAATCAATAATCCACAAAGTGACTAAGAAAGAGTTTCAAATCCACCATTGGAGAATCAATAAACCAACAGCTAAATGAATATTAATAATCCCTCAGTTAAATTAATATGAACCTATATGAAAAACATCACAAAATATTTCTTTGTGCGTAGTAAAACACTTCAAATGTTATTTTGTTAACAACTCAAACATCTTGAGTAAATAGTAGGCCATTTCGAAGGATTTCTTTCTAATTCATCATTGTTATCAAGAAAGCATGGTGTAAAAAAATTATGAGGAAATACATTAAATAGTATATGCAAGAACATTTGAGGCTCACAAGAAATCAAAAAGTTAGTTGTGTCTCTCAAGGAATTTAATTTATCATTTTGTCATCAAATATTTTCTTTGTCCTCACCAATTTTAAGAAAGTCAACTCTGGACTAGGCTCTCTTTTCTCCACATTCTTGTTTCCTTTCTTCTTTTGGGAGGTCAACAAAGTAAATAAGGAAAAGATATGGTTCCTTTTTATTCCAATGTATAATATCACAAAACTGTATAGTATCTTCATAATTAAGCATACCATACTTTATTATGTATCTCAAAACTTTGTCAAGTCAAACTTGGTCAAAATAAATCACATATTTAATTATGTCTAATTAGATTGTACTTTTTCTTAATCTTCATATCTATCCATAATAATTTGCACAATCTATTTTCATATCTACTTGATGTTACGCTTCCACTATTTAAAAAGGTATCCCATCTTCATTTCTCTTTGACGTAAGTGAAGATGAGCTCCATCTTTTCAGTAGATGCCTAGGCATTAGCTTCCTCTAGTCACCTTGATAGAATTCCGAATTCGTTGTTTTCAGTTGATCCTTTCCTCGCGAGTGATGTCCATGGCTTAGAATGTGTTGATTCTATGTTTTTAGTTGAGTCATTTAAGTTAGATTCTCAATGCAATGTTGCTCAACTAAATGCACCTCTTGATCCACCCATTGATCTCCCTTCTGATTCAAGTGCATGTGGAGCAAAGGATGTTAGCAAAGAGAAAGAAAGACAAAGCATGTTTAATCTACATTTCAAGAGAAGGCCTCGTGAACTAAGTCAAAAAAGATTTCAATTTCTTACTTCAAATAGACAAATTGCATTGGATATTGTGAAGCATTGTTGTGGTTTGAAATGTTTGTATAACTTAGGAATGAAGAAATCAAAGCACCTAAGAGAGTTCCTCCATTTAGATAGTGAAAGGCAGGATATAAACCTTGTTTCTCACATGCAACTGATTGAGGATAACATTTCAGTAATACGTATTGCTTCTGAATACTACTTTAGTCAAGGGATGCGGTGTTATAAGGATGCATTTAAAATTGCAATGGGTGTGGGAAATTTTAGAATACATAAGGTTCAATAGGGTCTTATGAATGGAGATCTCGTTTTGGGTACATATCATGCTGGGACCAAAGGATCTATTGGACTTCATGCAATGAATTGGATGATGGACTATTTTAGCTTGCATTGTGAGGTTATGCCTACAGTTGGAAGGTTACACATATCAGATTACTTTACTCATCGAGAAGTATTTCAAGTATATAAAGAACATATGGAAAGTAGAAATGAGAAGTATGTGTTGTGTCATCACTTTACTCGAGTATGGAAGGAGGATTTTAATAATGTGACTATTCCTCATAAAGTTAGAATGGGTGAGTGTTCAAGTTGCACCACTTTGAAGAACATGGCAAAGGGGGCTACAACATCACAAGAAAAAGATAATTTTAAAAGCCTTCTTAGGAACCATTGTGAGAGTCAAGCTTTAGAAAGAAAGAAAGCAATTCATCATCAAAGTAAAGCACTCAGAAATCCAGAGCGTTATATGCGTTCGTTGATTAATGGTATGGATAAAAAAAAATACATGTTTGCCCCATTTTTATCGTTCCCCTAAGGACATTGGAGATGAACTCTTTGTGCAAATGCATTTGGTTAGTGCTTTGGTATACAATGGAAATGTAAAGTCCAAGGTTTTCTTCACATATCCAAATTTGCATAATGATCCAAACCTTATGATTACTGTCATTCCTCAGGTTTTGCAATCACGGAAGGGTCTTTTTCCACCAACTTTGTATTTGCAGCTTGATAATACTGCAAGAGAGAATAAAAATTCTACAATTTTTGGATATTTATGCATGCTTGTTGATAGACAAGTGTTTCAGAAGGTTAAGTTAAATTTCCTTTTGGTTGGGCACACTCATGATCACATTGGTCAAATGTTCAGTATGTTCTCTAAGAGTGGTATGTAATAATCCTTTTACTCTTCCAATATCATCTGAGTCGATCTTAGAAGCATATACTCCAAAACCTGAAGTTCAACACCTTACACAGATTTATGACTTTAAGCACTTTTGCTCAATAGGCCTTGATAATAGTGCTAAGGTTTTGGATCAATTTCACAATATTAGTTTCAACCATGTATTCTTAATGAGGAGGGTTGATGACATAATGCTTTTATTTGCAAAGTAGTATTCATGTTCTCTTGGGTGGAGCCTAAAGATGGATGCAAATTCTTGTTGTAAGTGCCTAATTTGTTTGTGTATGGTGCAGAACAAACACCATATGAAGATAAAAACAATATGGAAAGATGTGGAAATGTGGTTGATCAAAGTAAAAGTTTGATGCATGTACTTATTCAAAAGAAGAGACATATTGAGCATGCAAAAAAATATGCTAGAGATCAAGATGTATCTTCGTGGGATGACTTTTTCAATCATCAAGAAGAGATTATAAAGAATATGATTGCAAGTCATTGGCCAATTGATGTTCCATTCACATGGGATTTTTAAACACAAAGGTGACTGAATGTGGTCCAAGCATGTAATGCAGATGCACTTCAAAGTTTTATACATCCACCAGAAAGGAATATTTATGTAGGCCCAAAGATGAAAAAATAGGTCGAAGCAAGATGGAAAGGAAACTTAAAAGAAATAAATGTTGGAACACTTATTGCAGTCCTTGTTGATGGTGATGAGGCTACCTGACCATTTTGGATTGCAAAAGTCTTAGAGGTCCGTAAAGATATTGATCAAAGAAGAATAGAGGCTTTGATAGTGCATTGGTATTACACTAAAAGTAGTAATACATTCACAGGTAAATATAACTTAGAAATGGTATGTGAAACCAAACAAACAAGCTCAAAAAAGAAAAAGAATATTCGAAGCACATCCACTCTTAAGTGGTATAGCTAATCATAGGCAAACAAGAAGATCTGTGCACGATCCTGCAGAATGTATGTACTTGGATGAAGATAGAGCTCTTGTGGATATAGAAGAAGAAGAAGAAGAGAGCTCTCAACAGCCTCAAGCTGAATCAAGTGCATCAGATGATGGGGGTGTAGACATAGATCAAGAAAGTTGTGAGTTGAGTTGAAAATTCATAACATTTTTAGTGCTTCTATAAATGCTCCGAAGTAGTTTGCTTAACAAAACCATGTTCTATAGCAATTTTAAATAACTATCTGATACCACACTTGAAAACATGTTCAATGTTTAATTTTTGTATAAGCTTTTTTATCACTTTTATATTTTTTATGTAGATCTTGAACATGTCAATGTTAAATTGAGCAAAATTTTGGCCACATTTTGAGCTCTTTTTTTAAAGAAATGACAAAAAATGTCAAAAAATCACATGGTTTCACTTGATTTTTGAAATATATGTATACTGATATAAAGGGTTTTCAAACATAAGATGCAATTTGTTTGATTTTCCACCAGGGCGTTCTCTTTTTACGACATAGTTCTTGTTTGTTACGACTCACTATTAGGGGAATTTTGGGAGAAAGTTCCCTATTTCTTACGTGAAGAAGTAACCTATTATGAGCGACATTGTGGGAGTCTTAGAAGGTGTGTTGGGAATGGGGACCTCCTCAATAATCATCAGGATCTATGCTACGTTCAGATTGGTGTGGGCACCATTCTTTTGAATGAGTGGTTACACACTTAGTGGCATGCATATATTTGATACAAACTCTCCACTCATCTTTAATCACGAAAATTTACTTTACCTTTTGTTCTCAATTATTTTGTAATTCCATGATGACAAGATATGTACGCACTATCAAACAATTTTTTGCCAAGTTTTGGTTTCACTTGATCCTTGGGCATAAGAGGAACTTGAGTCTAATATTTCATAAAAGAAACTTGCTTCTAGGAGAAACTAAAGTTTTAGGTATGCACAAGATCAATAATATATATATATATATATATATATATATATATATATATATATATATATATATATATATATATATATATATATATAGAGAGAGAGAGAGAGAGAGACACACACAATTCACCCACGGTAAAGGTAAAGCAACTATACATTCACCTAAGGTAAATTTCGTACAAAAAGTAAGTGAAAAAGCAATGAAGCTTAACAAAAACTCTTGTCTTTTCTCAACACATTTTCAAAGCTCTTTTTCTTAAGAAATTCTTAAAGTTCTTTTTCTTAATATATTTTCAAATTTCTTTTCAAAATTCTTTTTCTTAATATATTTTCAAATTTCTTTCAAGTTTTATAAGACAGAATGATTGAGAAAATAAATCATGTTTATCTACAAGATTTTATGACTTTTTATAAGCTCTCTTATGGGATTTCTCCCCTTTTTTCAAATCCTTGACTAATTGCCCCACTTGGTCTTCAAATTACCTTCATAAGTTCAAATTAGCCCTGTTATTAAGCTCATTTTGACATGAGGTGAGGGATTGAGCAAGGGCATATGTTAGATAGCTCCATAAGGTCAAGGACAAAGTTTGGGGCCAAAGGAACCTCATACGGCCCATGATAGCATCCAAAAACTGTCACGAGGAAGGAGATAAGGAAGAGAGCTCACTCACACACTCTCACTCTCAAGGAGAATCACACACACAAATTGAGGCAAGGAAGAATGATGTTCGTCTTCTTCTTCTTTAGGAATTTACAAGAATGACCTAAAAAACAAGAATACAACTAGGGCAATATATAAAGATCAGTACATAAGGAAAAACCTAATGTCCGTGAATGAGTGAGCTGGCAAGAAACAAATGTGCAATCACTCTCGGTAGATAAATCTAATAAAGCTCAATGAAGTATCCCTGACATATACCAGCGTGACCACTATACATGTCAGAGAAACGAAAAATTGGTACATGTCATCCTGGATCATCACATGTTGAGCTTGATATCTCAACACTCCCCCTCAGACTCAATGCCATATCCTGTAATCCAAGCATCTCCCAAAACTTCTTCAACTTCTCAGCTCCAAGTGCTTGGTGAAAATATCAGCAACCTTCTCATCTGTTCTCACATAAACAAGATCAATATCACCTACTAATACCTTCTCTCTGATGAAGTGATAATGTACGTTGATATGTTTTGTTCTAGCATGGAAAACAGGGTTCCATGCTAAGTGTATGATGCTAAGATTATCACAATAAATGGTGATAGGCTTTTGCACTTCCACACCTAAATCCGCAAGTAGTATCTCGAGCCATGATGCCTCACATGCTGTCATTGCAGCACCTCTATACTCAGCCTCTGTACTCGACAAAGCAATAGTGGATTGCTTCTTGCTGCTCCATGTAACAGTTGCACTCCCAAGTGAGAATAGAAAACCACTAGTAGATCTTCTATCTGGAATGCTACCAGCCCAATCGGCATCGGTGTATCCATGAACCTGCAAATCTACACCAGCCTCATAAAATAATGCATAATCCAAAGTAGCACTCACATAACGTAGAGTGCACTTCAGAGCATCCAAATGTGGCTTACTGGGAACCTACATAAACTGACTTTCAAGTCCGACAGTATAACTTAGATCAGGCATTGTAATTGTGAGATATATAAGACTTCCCACAATTTTCCTCTATATAGTAGCATTTTCCAATGCTTCACCTGATGTAGCGTCCAACTTCAAATTTTGATCTAATGGCATAGAAATTGGCTTACAATCAGCCATACCATACTTTTGTAGCATATTCAAGGCATATTGCCTTTGCGACATCCATACATCTATTTCTGTATGTATAAACTCAATACCCAAGAAATAGCGCAGCACACCAAGATCTTTCATGTCAAATTCTTGCATAAGAAGTTTCTTTACCTCTTTGATGCTTTCTTCATTATCACCACCTACAATCAAGTCATCAACATAAATAGCCACAATAGAGATGCCATCATCGGCCTTCCTTGCATATAGTGAGTGATCTGCATCACACATAGAAAACCCAATGCTGGTTAAGTAATCAGCAATCCTTGCATGCCATGCACGAGGGGCTTGCTTCAGCCCATACAAAGCCTTTTGCAACCTGCAAACATATTCTGGATGCATTGAATCTTCATATCCTTGTGGTTGGTCCATATATACTTCTTCCTGTAACTCACCATGTAGGAAAGCATTCTTCACATCCATCTAATGCAAAGTCCATTCTTTTGCTGTAGCTAATGCAACAAGTGTCCTGACAGTAGAAATTTTAGCTACAAGGCTGAATGTTTCCTCATAATCAATGCCATATGTATGTGCATATCCTTTAGCTACCAATCGTGCTTTATACCTTCTTATGATACCATCAGCATTATGCTTTGCCTTGTAAACACATTTGTAGCCTATGGGTTTCTTTCCTTGCGGCAATGGAACCAGCTTCCATGTATCATTCCCATAAAGTGCATCCATCTCCTCATCCATAGCTTTTTCCCAATCTGCACTTCCAATTGCATCTTCAAAACAAGCAGCTTCAGCATCTTGTATTACCTTGGTCATGTAGGCACAATGACGAGCCATATAACGTCAATCGTTGCACTGAATTATGCATCCTCCCTGATCTTCTTGGTCTTGGGACACTTCTCCTTATATCATCTACATGTGCACTTCTTACTCCTCGAGTCTTCACAGAGGGCAATCCAAGTTCCTCATCAAGGCTCTTTTCTGAACCACTTGAATCTCCATCAACATCTTCAAAACCTGCACATGTTTTACTACCAGTAGAAAGCTTTTCTTTACCTTTCTTGGATGTATTTGATGAATTTGTTGGACTGAAATTTCCATGCAATCTTCCACTCCATGGATTTGAGTTAGAACTATTGCTTGGTGATGCATCTGGTCCACTCAAAACCTGAGATTCAACACTTGATTTCGAAGCATTTTCTTTGTCATTTGGTTCAAGACTCAGTCCTTCTTTGGCATCTGCATAGAAGCTTGACATTTCATCAAATACCACATCTGTGCTCACCTTTACTTGTCGTGTGAGTGGGTTATAACATATATATCCCTTTTGCTCAAGGGAGTATCCAATGAAGACACACTTTTCTGCTTTTGGATCAAGCTTCGTCCTCAATTCATCTGGGACATGTACATATGCAATACAGCAAAAAACTTTCAGATGTGATAAGTTTGGCTTTTTACCTGTAAACTTCTCTTCAGGTGTAACTTGATGTACAGCAACAGTCCGAGTTTTGTTCATGATGTATGAAGCAATATGCACAGCTTCTGCCCAATAACAATAAGGCATATTCTTCTCAGCCATCAAGGTTCTGGCTAGTTCTCCAATATGTCTATTTTTGTGTTCAGCAATGCCATTTTGTTGTGGTGTGTACCTGCATGAAAACTGACACCGAATTCCATGATTTTTTAGAAAACTGTTGAACTCATTTGACATGTATTCACCTCCTCCATCACATCTTAATGTTTGAATGTACTTCCCTGTCTGCTTTTCCACCATAGCTTTAAAATTCTAGAAGTGAGTGAACACCTCACTCTTCTCTTTCATGAAGTATGGTCATCAATGAAAGTAACATAAAACCTGCAACCACCCATAGATGTGGTCTTTCCAGGACCCCAAACATCTGTATGTACTACTTCTAGTACATTCTCACTAACATGCTTTTCATGAGGAAATGACGCTCTTGACTGTTTACCAAATTGACATGCTGCACATACCTTTTGCATTTCTGCAACTTTGAAATTTGGTAGTCCATGGACAATCTCCTTTGACTACATCAATTTCAGCCTTTGCAAGTTTGCATGTCCAATCCGTTTCTTCCACACCTCTATACTTGCAATAACTCCTGCACCTTTTGCAAACATGGCTGCATTCATTTCAAGAATCTTCACATTTAAGGTAAACATCCTACCCACTTTGTTTCCTTTGGCAACCAATCGTCCATCCTGCGTGTACTCTTCTACATATAATCCATCAACATTGAACCTGACTTGTAATCCCTAGTCAACCATTTGTCCAATAGAAACCAGATTCTTTGTTATATTTGGAACATGCAACACATCAGCAAGATGTTTTACCTTCTCGTCCTCCATAGACAATGCTATGTTTCCTGTATGCTCAATAGGATGCGATGTATCATCACTTGTTTCAACATATCCAAGAACTGGCATTTTCTACAAACTACTAAACCATTCTGCATAACTGGTCATGTGATTTGAAGCACCTGAATCAACATACCAGACATTATCATTCGATTTTGAAATACCACCAGACATCGTATTCATCATGTGATGTTGAACCATGAACAGCTTCTCAAAATCATCTGCATTTATGGATGCATAGTTGTTTTGTTGCCTTCTATTATTTTGATTCTTCAACCTGCAATCACATTCAACGTGTCTGGGTTTACCACAATTCCAGCATCCTTTACTATCATTACCTAAGTCATTTCTTTGGAAATTTCTACGGCCTCTTTGGCTCCCCTTGCCTCGAAACTATCCTCTTCCTCCTGCATGATTCTGTTGTTGACCTTGATCTTGGTTACTGTTTCCTCTTCCACTTCCAAAACCTCTACCTCTGCCTCTTCCTCTACCAGAGTAGAATACCTGCTCAGAACTCAGCTTTCCTTGGAAGTTTGAATCCTCACCAAGATTCTTTTCTTCAATAATCAGCATAGATACCAAATCAACAAAATTCGAAATATTTTCTATGGTTTGTATAGATGTTCTGAACTACTTATATGCAGCTCCTAAACCATGAAGGCACACTTCCACCTTATCATCATCATCTACATTTTCACACCGATTTTCATAGCAAATGGAGGCCGTTTGTGAAATCTTGTTTTCTCCATGCCTTTCCCCGTAGTCTTCACCATTGCCTTCTCAACGAGCTCTCTATAGCCATGCTGGCTCTGATACCATGTCACGAGGAAGGAGATAAGGAAGAGAGCTCACTGAACACACTCTCACTCTCAAGGAGAATCACACACATAGATTGAGGCAAGGAAGAATGATGTTCTTCTGCTTCTTCTTCTATTACATAAAAAGGAATGTACAAGAATGACCTTAAAAACAAGAATACAAGTAGTGCAATATATAAAGATTAGTACATAAGGAAAAACCTAATGTCCGCGAATGAGTGAGCTGGCAAGAAACAAATGTGCCATCACTCTCGGTAGATAAATCTAATAAAGCTCAATGAAGTATCCCTGACATATACCGGTGTGACCACTATACATGTCAGAGAAGCGAAAAACTGGTACGTGTCATCTTGGATCATCACATGTTGAGCTTGATATTTGTGTCATCCTGGATCATCACATGTTGAGCTTGATATCTCAACAAAAACATCCCTAAAATTGTCATAGTAAAGGAAGCTCTTGAGAGCTTGTTTCACTAGTTTGACCCTCAAGAGCCTGGTTTGACATAATTTTTGGTCAAAAATCCATTTTTTGAGCTTTAGAGCTCATCGAAAAGCTTATTTTGAATTCCGCATGCTCCTACATGGTTTTTATACAAATCACATTTTATTTTCAGATATGGATTTTGGAAGTTGGCCTTGGGCGAGTTCAAGGTGTCAATAACTTTGCCAATAAGGTTTGGCAAAAGTACAAAGACATCTAGGAAAGATTGTTTTACCGTTTCTTATCAAGAGAGGCCTTGCGAACCCTTTGAGTAATCATGGCATCCTTCTTCTCTTATCCTTTGGGCATAGTGCTATGGCATTAAGGGATCAAAATTTACACAACACTATTGGAATGGTGCTAGCTCACAAAGTCCAACAAGATAAATCCCTAGTGGAAATCTACTTGCCCTAGAAATAAGTTAATCATTTTGGTGTTTCCCTCACCCCCTATAGTAAGACAATCATCTGAGACATTAATGAGATGTTAATTCCCACTACTAGTGAGACAATATATGTAGATGTGGAGAGATGGAATTATTTCACCCTCTCCACTCTCTACCACCATTTATGCTCTTTTTGGGATAGTCTCTTTTTAACAAAAGAGTGGCATATATGTTAATGAACTTGGCAAAAAATTCTCCAAAAAAAACCCATTGAATCACTAGACAAAGCTTGATCTAAGACAAAATTCGAATGAATTTAAGCCTGCTATCAAAAAGCTTGATCTAGAGAAACCTCTCAGACCTACCCAAGTACCAAACTGGCAAAGAATGTTGTTTTTTAATGGAATGGTCGATCCTAGAGCTCATGATGCTAAGTTCCACCAACTAATAGTCATTGAATAGGTGGAGGACTTCTTCATTGAATAACATGATCTGGGCTCACCCTAAAAGGACCCACCATGGCATGCTTTCAAATTTGCAACTATGAGGAATTTAGGAACATTGATGAAATCTCCCAAGCATTCACCAATGAGTTTTTCCTCTCGGGTTAGACATGACACTCTCAAAGAGATTTCATGCTTGAATCAAAGCCCTAGTCAATGAGGGAAGTTGTGAGCAGATTTAGGCATTACATGGAACAATTTTTTGAGCTCCCTTGAGATGAAACATTGAGTGCACTTTTTCAAAATGGCCTACAAAATTCCAAATTAAGGCTATTCATCAATCGCATGAAACCCAGTTTTTTGGCAGATTGCATGAGGAAATGCATTGAGATGTATGATGGTTTAGGATTCACCATGAACATATCAAAATTGGAGGATAAGGAAAAGGTTTCAACCTTAGGGCACTAAACCAAAGAGGAATTCAAAGACATGATTGTAAACATCTAAAATTGGGGAAAGTTTTCAAACATTGGAAGTTCTCATGGATTGTCTATATTGGAAATACAAGCAAAAACTACTTATCTACCACCTTGGATTGAAGACAAGTCACCTAGGCTCAAACTCTCAACTACTCAACTAAGCCTCGATGACACCTAAGTTCTCCTTATGGTTTTCTAGCACTATTTAATATGGAGCCTAAATACATGGATATTTGCAACTGTCCTTCAAGCTTTATCATCCAAATATATCCAGCCCATGTGCTCTTGCAATTAACCAAGCCTACAATTTTCTAAGAGCACCTCACCGTTTGCAATCTAGGTCATGCACGTACACTCAAGGATGCAATGTGCATAGATTTCTAAATCCAAAACCTTCAAACCTTCATATGTATAGGCAAAAAGATCTTGATATTTGTGTGGTTCTCTTAGCAAGTCTCTTTCTACTTCAATGAAGATGTTGTTTTGTATGTACATGCAGATTTCTTTGCCATTTTCTACTACCATTAATATTCTTTTGGTTTGTTCCTTATTGTCATATGCTTTGCCTGAGGTGGTTTCTTGCTTGGGATTTTAAAGCACTATTTTCATGTTCTCTACTTCATACTTCTTAAATTTTTCAAGCAATTCAAATTCATTATTATCCTTCTCTTCATGTTTGACTTCCTCTTTGGGAATGTTCTCTTGTTCATTGAACTCCTCTTTTGCTTGTATGTGATAAGGTGTCCCTTTTCTTTGTGTGATCAAGTATTGACCTTGGCTCTCGAGGAGATCATCTTCTGCACTAAAGTAGTGTTCCTTTAGAGGTGTTTCTTTAGTCTCATCTACCATGCAATCATGTTTATAATTAGGTTCAATTTCTTATATCAATGATCTTCAATCCATATCTATAGATTTATAATCTTCATATGGATTTAGTGGCTTGTCTCGGACTTGCTCTAGGACTTGGTCCTTGGATGTGAATATATAGATCATGAAAAGATCATACCCATCTTCATCGCAAAATGGCTCTTCCACTTTCTTGTTGATGCACGCATACACAATAGCCAAGATTTGAGTCCATGAATGTGGCTCAAACCTATTCTCATTGAACACTTTCTTGGCATAGGCATGATCGTCTAGGTCGCAAGTGTTATTCTTGAGGATGTTATTGATCTTAATATAATGATATGTGTGAACACACTTAGGACTGTTGGGGTACTTGTTTCCCTCTTTAGGAAGTTTTTCCTTCAAGCTTGTATATTTCCCTATAACCCTAATGGGTTACTTATCTTTGTACATTAACTTGGTAATTCATTCAGTCTTATGTGCTCCAAGCTTCTTCATCTTCCTTGTGTTGTTCATGGTATCACAGTTGGTATCAATTGGTATCACAGTAGGTGGTTGCTTCATCTAGGGTGTCGTCGACACCCCTCTAGTCATAGTCTCAGAATCGCATGAAAATTGGTGAGCATACTTTGAGCTTGTTTTAGCCATCGAATGGACTATCACAATGCCTATGTAGGCAATTTCATCTGTAAAACATATATACAGGTTTGGGCTCATGGGTACAAGTGCCTCAAAGTCTGCTACAGGTTTAGCAGAGCTCGATAGGGTAGTTTCATTCAAAATTTTGAGATACAATCATTTTTTTTGCATCAAGGTATTTTCGCCAATGGCCATGGCTAAAAGCAATTATCTATTCCATAATATGTTGGTTGTTAACGACAAGTTGGATGGTGCCAATTACCTGTTATGGGCATATATGATGCACCATGTATTGGTAGTAAAAGGATTATGGAATATTATTTAGGGTGCTGAAAAATGTCCTTCCTACACTTGCAAATATAGTTATTCAAGGTGATGCAAATGGCATTGAAGATGATGATCTTCAGATTCTTGTTTGTGTTGCAATTCATGCTTCACCTATTGTAGAGAAACTTTATTGGCATGGTAGAGATGCTCAGGCACATGTGTTGATAGCCTTGTCTGTCAAACATGCCATTATCCCTCATATTTACTCTTGCAAAATAGCAAAGGATGCTTGGGATACATTTACCACTTTATACCAGGAAACAAATGAGGCTCATGTTGCTTACCTATGAAAACAGTTGGAGAGTGAGCATATGAATGAAGGAGATTCTATGGATAGTTTTTTGACAAAGATCAAACATTTGAAGGAATAGTTGGTTTCTACTGATGAAGTCTTACCAAGTTCACTTGTGCAGACTGGAGTCTTAATAGTCTTCCAAGTTCATATCTGAGTTTTGCTTCTACTCTTTGATTGATAATTAAAGGCAATCAAAATGCCTTAAAATTTGAGGAGTTATTTTCTGTTTTGTTTCAGGAAGATCAATCCACCCATAATAGGTATATTATGCATGTTGCATATCAATCTTTTTTAGCTCGTCAGAAAGGCAAGTGTAAATGGAGCTCATCCCCTAGTAGGTAGAAAACTTCTAATGTTGTGTAGTCAAAGAAGTATGACAAGGATGAGAAGACAACACAAAACAAAAAGTAGTTTTGCCAATGATATGAATGTGTTTTTCCACAACGATAGTACCAGCCTGGAGACGTTTTGGAGGTGCACGAATACTTTCTATGAAGCCTTGGATCCAGAATCAACCACTCTAAGATTGCTTTCAGAGCTATTGTCGAGATCCAACCTGACCTTCTCTTTAATCATGGTTGTCAACTCATTCCTCAGGGACAAATTTTTCAGCTTCTTGGGATTCCCTTGGGTTTCGGTATCTCAATGCAGCAAAGGTGGAATTGGGTCCTGGCCAGACTTGAAAGCAAGCTAAACTATTGGAGAGGTATGCAAATCAATGCTGCTGGTCGTGCAATGGTTATCAACACGTTCCTCATTTCTTCTACCATTTACTTCCTCTCTTGTTGGAGACCAAAAGAGCAAGAGTTTTTCGAAATGGAAAGAATTTGCAGAAACTTCCTTTGGACAGGCGACCACAATAGGAGGGGTGTGCCCAAAATCAAGTGGTCCATTTGCTCCAGCCAAAGAGATAGTGGAGGCCTTGGCATTTTGGACATTGGGTGCATGGCTAACAAACTTGCGAGAAAATGGATGATTAAGGCATGGTGCAATAGGGAGACCTTGTGGGCCAAGTTGATCTTTAGAAACAAGAACACGTTGACCTTCGTGGGATTCCCAAATTGGAAGAATCTTGACATTCTGACCCTCTTGTTTTCCTTGCTCTCGGTCTTCCCGAAAGGCTCGGATCTTGTGTGCTCCCTATGGAAGAGTTGGAATAAAGTCAAAAGCTTCACAAGAGTGAGTGAAGATTGGAAGTGGGCAGTCGGTATCAGACAAAACAACTCTATTTGGTTTTCGATCCATGGCATCCGGATCGTGGAATCTTGGAACATTCGAAATGCCAAGAGGCTATGGAACAAAGGCTTCAAAAAATGGAAACATCTCTAGAAACAAGACATCAACGAGTGAATCAACTTTGAGGACATTGACCCTAGCATCAACATTACCTATGAAGAATGGAATACTTTGCAAAGTAGACGTCTTACCTGGGACCGCTCTAAAGTTCGCCTTCTCATGGGGCATGACATGCTGATCCTACTTGGTCTCAGATGGCACAATGGTAAGTGCCTAAAAAAAATCCCGAACATCAAAGAAACCATTGATTACCAAGTTTACCTCAACAAGAAGTGGTGCCTCTCGTGGATGCGGTTGCAATGGGACATGAAGTTCATGGCTATCTGGCATCGTCTCATAGAAATCAAAAAGTATGTTCTCCTATGGCAAATTCTCTATCAAGGTATCTGGACCAACCTCAAGGCTAGCAAAATATGTGGGGTCCATCCCTGGTGCAAGCGTTGTCACTGGTCCATCAAAGATGTTTCTCATATCTTCTTTACTTGCCCCAACTTCAATAAGCTCTGGCAGATTGTAGGAAGGAAAATTAGACTTCAGAAACATATCAGTTGGAAACAAGCTCTGCTGTGAGAAGCAATCAGATGCTCCACTAATCTCTGGAATGCCATCAGAGGGGAGGTCATGTGGAATATCTAGCGGGAAAGATGTACTTATAACTTTGGTGACCCCCCAAAGAGTGGTCGATTGAGAAATCATTATTCCTCCTCAGTAAAAGAATTGCTAACTACAAGAAATCCCCCCCCCCCTTCAGGCACCATCAAGTGCTCCTTTTGATCAACAAAAATCTTAAACCCAAGTGGGCCCCTCACGAGGGTGACAAGAGGGTGATTAAACTTCTTTTTAATGCCATCTAATCATTGTAATATCTTCCCCCGCTCTGCGGGGCATGGGGGGTCAATAAGAAAAAAAGAGGCAAAGAAGAAAGAGGTTGGAGTGGTTGTTGTAGAGGCATCTACACCAAAAGCAGAGTCTGCCAATCTTATGCAAAATGAAGAATGGGTGTTTACCACTATATGCAGTTATGAGTCATCTTCTCATGAGCAGTGTATGTTTGCAGTAGACTTAGATGTTTTGTACTTTGATAGTGGACCAATGAAACATATTACCTTGCAGCATAGTTTCTTCAATTCGCTTAATCTTTCCCGTATAAGGAATATTGTCACATGTACCAATGTAATAAAGTAAGTCTATGATCCAAGGGTCATGCTAGTTCAGACAGATTTGAAATCGAACACCGTTTGGTCACCCGTGTGTATGACCAAAGATCTCGAGTCTAGAATTACTAGAAGGTCATTTACACTTGTAACCAAGTGTCTGAGTTAACTCGAGTTAACTTAAGTGGATGCTTCTAGAAGTCTCTAGATCTCTTTGGGCAAAACACTCTCCCCATGTACCCCATGGGGGTTGAACCCAAGACCTCCTCCTTCACATCATTGAGTCTTAACCACTAGGCTAAGCAAAAAATCGTTAAATGATCATGTGAAGGGATCAAAACCTAGAAAATCTAGTTAGAGGTAATCCCCAAAACTTCAGAATTCTCATAAAGAATTGAAGCAAGAAGGTACTCTATCAAGAGATGATTTAGACTTTAGGATAAGTATCACCCACACATTAATGTGAATATAAAATAGGGTGGTATGGGACACCAGATTTTATACTCAGATTGATGTAGAAAAGATAGTATGGGACATTGGACCATGGATGATAATTTTCTTTTAGTCCTAGATTGGATCTTGAAGTTAGGTTTGATCATCAATGGAATTAAAACTTCAAAGAAGAAGTTTAAATTCAAGAAGGATAAAAGTAGTATCTCAAGATATTTCAAGATAACTTCAAGATCAAGGAAATAGAAGATATGAAGTAAGTAACTTCTGGGATCTTCTTAGAACACTTCAAGATAAAGTGTTGATTTAGAAATATTTAATAAAATTTTGAAAAAGTCTGACTTTGACTTTGAGTTCATATTTTTAACCAAGGATTTGATTGACTAAGTCAAACACCAAGTTCCTAGTGTAACTTGGTAAATTCACTCTTTTGAATCAAAGAAATGCACAAGAATTACATTCCTAGTAAGGAGTCAGAAAGACTGAATATGACCTAAACTTAGTCTCAAGTGAAGCAATATTTGAATACAAAAGCTCATCAACAGAACCTTAGTGGGTCGACAGACTGATGTTGGTTACCACACTAGTATCTTGTGGTTGGATGATATTTTTTATTTGCTTTGAGTCTTTTTGAGAATCCAGTTTATTTCTCTTAAAGATAGAAAAAATGCTTCGATACCTTGTTGAAACAGATCTTTGAGAAGTTAAAGTCCTGATTCATCTAGACTTTGACCCATAGCAAGTTTTACGTATCTTCGAAGTTTGAATTGGTTGAACAGAGTTTTAGTTCTTTCTTTCCCCTTTCTAAATCTCTTGATTTTACTCAGATAGGGTATCTTATTCTTTTTATAAAAGTCAAGGGTTAGCCGGATAGAACCAGGTAACTAAATAGATGTTCTGTATAAGAACCTTTTCAAACATCAAAAGATGACAAGTTCAAGTTTGACTTAAATCATTTGAGTTTACTTCAAGCTATAGCATAAATGATTTCCTAGGTCCAATATACTCTAGAATAGAGAAGTTAGAAATTTCTCAGTAGGTTGACAATTTCCAAGAACTTTTAGCTCAAGTCTTTGAGAAACGTGTCCTAAGTTGGATAATTTTCATTTGAATTTGAATTGGTCAAGTTATAGTATGGTTGACTCAAAGAAAATGGTAAACTTTCTCCTACAGTTTACATAGGATTTTTAAACTCATTAGGACAAAGTAGTCCTTTAGTTGGGTGAAAAAATCAAGTAAATGTTGGATAGAAGTAAACCATTGAAGAAACATCCAAGTTAGATGTTTGGGACAACCAAACTTCAAGTTCTCCAAACCAAATTCAAGTGAATCAAGAATTCTCAAAGTCTTGATTGGGATAAAAATTCCACCTTAGTTACTAAGTCCATGCACCAATCATGCCTAGAAATGGATTAGTAATCCACCCAATTCACATGTTTGTGACCAGATCACACCTAGTAAAAACTATGAACTGGCTAGGGATGTTTTTCGATCCACCCTTATTATTTATTCACTACTTTGAACCTTCACCAGTCTATCAAAGTGCAAATTGATACAGTGTTTTCATTCATTTGGGCAGGGACGCCACCACAGAGATCAGACATGTTCTTCCAGTCCTAGAACATGACCATGTTCTTCCAATTTTAGAACATGAGGCTCAGGGGTTGCCTACAGTAGATATATAGCTCTATTTTTGAGGATGAAAATATTTTTCCAAGAGGGAAAGAATGTAATAAAGTAAGTATATGATCCAAGGGTCCAATTGGTTTAGACAAATCTAAAATCGGACATTGTTTGGTCACTCGTGTGTATGACCAAAGATCTCGAGTCTAGACTTACTAGAAGGTCATTTACTCTTGTAACCAAGTGATCCACTTAGCCTAGTGGTTAAGACTCAAGGATGTGAAGGAGGAGGTCTTGGGTTCAACCCTCATGGGGTACATGGGGAGAGTGTTTTGCCCAAAGAGATCTAGAGCCTTCTAGAAGCATCCACTTGAGTTAACTCGAGTTAGCTGGGACACTTGGTGCACATGCAGTTACATGGCTGACACTTGGATTGTTAGTATCCACCTGCCCAAGTAGGCCGTCCCCTGGAGAGAGCTATATATAGAGCCATTTGGTTGGGAGGAGAGTCATCTCTCTAGCATGTGGTGGTCGTAATCTTGCAACCAACAACCCCTCTTATCTTGTAATGGGATTTGGTAAGATCAATCTGACTACTACTTTTGGTAGTTCTTTCACATTGTCAGAGCTTTGTTTGTGCTAGGGAGAAAGAATAATTTGTTATCAATTTCAGCATTAGCCAAGATCGGCTTGGTTGTCAAATTTGTTGATGACATGTGTACAATTCATAATATGTCAAATGGCAATGTTATTATTGCTTCTGGCATTTTATGTTGTGGGTTGTATAAGCTCATTGACTATGCAAAATCTATGAAGGATTCAGCATGTGAAATTCAACATTCTCAGGCTATCTCAGATGCAAAGCTTTGGCATGCATGCTTTGATCATCCGAAATATGCTAGTTTGATACACCTGCAGAAATCTGATATGATGTCCTCTCTACCCAAACTTGAGGCACCTTGTAAACATGTATGTGAACACTATATTTTGGGCCAAATTCAGTGTTCTTCTTTCCCTAAAGAAATTTTAGTTAGAGTTGCTCATAAATTGTAGCTTGTTCATAGTTATGTTTGTGGTCTTATGTAGATATCTTCATTTGGGAACTACCTTTACTTCATGACTTTGATTTATTATTTTTCCAGGCATGCATGGGTATATCCATTGAAAGCAAAGTCCGAAGTGTTTTTCTGCTTCATAAAGCTTTTGGCTACGGCTGAAAATCTATTAGCATGTAAATTGGGCACCTTGCATTCTGATCGAGGGGAGGAATACATGTCTTCTAATATTAATGCGTTTCTGGCTAAGTGTGGGATAAAACATCATTATAGAGTGTCGTATACACGTCAATTGAATGGAGTTGTTGAAAAAAAGGATAGGTTTCTCATGGGGATGGTGAGTTCTATAGTCAAAAGTCAAGCTTTACCACATAGATTCTGGCTTGAGGTTGTTATGTGTGCAACATATGTACTTAACAGGTGTCCCACCAAAGCACAGCAATCTATCACTCCGTATGAGGCTTGCCATGGTGCAGTGTTTTGGCCTTGATGATTGCAAAACTATTGTCATTCCTATGGAAATAGGTTTAACATTGAGTCTTCATGATGTTGGAGATGCACTTGATGTTGTTCTCTATCTATAGCTTGTTGGATGCTTGATTTACTTATGCATAACCCGGCTTGATATTTAGTTTGTTATCTCATAGATGAGCAAGTTTATGCATTGCCTAGGTATCAAGCATTGGCAAGAAATTAAGTGTGCCTTCTCCTACTTGACTGGGACTCAACTACTTGGATTGTTTTATCCCAAGGGTGGATCACTACTACCAGATTTACATGCTTTTTCTAACTCTGACTGACTTGGTTTCTATCACACTCATGTGTCCACTAGTGGTGTTTATTTCATGCTTGGTAGCTCATGCATATCTTGGTTAAGCAAGAAGCAGCATATCTTGGTCACTTCTACTTGTGGGGTTGAGTATAGGGCAGCTTTCACAGTGACTGTTGAGTGTGTGGCTCAGATGGCTTTTAGTTGATTTGGGTGTTGGTCAATCTTCCACCACCACCATCTTCACTGACAGTCAAAGTGCATTGGAAGTTGCAACGGACCCTGTGTTCCATGCACGCACAAAGCACATTGAGGTGCATTATCATTATGTCAAGGAGAGGTTCTCTATTGGAGAGATTAGTTTGGCATATGTGCCCATACAGGATAATATTGCATATCTTTTCACAAAAGATCTACCTCGAGAGAAGTTTGAAGCGTTTTGAAGATCTTTGGTCTTTCTTACTTTTTTGGATTGATCTCTTTCCACATAGCTTGCCACTTCCTTATACATGAGTTCTAGCTCCTTGTTCACTACATCACTCCCAGGGGGATTTGTTGATATATTTCGATAGTGATCTATGTGAAAACACTTAGAACCATCATGCCACTCATTCCCCTCTTTAAGTTCCCCCCCCCACAACTTGTATATATTGTTATAGCCCTAATGGTTTACTTACCTTTGTACATTCACTTGGTAATTCATTCAATGTTGTGTTCTACTCCAAGCTTCTTCTTCTTCCTTGTGTTGTTTGTGTGCTTGCAACATGTTCATTCTATGATACACAAATTTCTCTTCATAGGGGCATAAATATCTAGATAAGGATATGTTACTTAGTGTGATGTCTAACTCTAAATCTAGCATGATGAATGCATTGGAGTGGATCTATGAAATGAAGTTTTGATAAGTGTGGTGGTTGATTTTGAATTTCTCTCCATTGCTTTGCTTGCACCGCTTCCTAGCAATTCCATTTTTTTTAATCTCAATTTGTATGTCCAACTTAGAGGACATGTTTATTTTGTTAAGTTCTAAGGGTGCATGCCCTTGTGGCCCTAGAGTTTGCGATGGCTTCTCGTGCACCTTTTCTTTTCTAGTTGGTTCCCTAAATTGATCCTCAAGAATCTTCATGTAAGGGAAGCCAAGAGGCACCCTTTCTAACATCTTCTAGGATGCTTAAATCATTTTGTCTTTAAATTTCTAGTTTTTTTCTCTCTAAGCATGGCCTAGGGTATCATTTTTCATGATTTTCAATGTAAGGCCCTTCGTGGATGTGCTTATGGTAACCTTGCAATACTATCTTGATATCTGGGGTCAACTATAGAGGATACCATAGACTTAACTTGTTGAAGTTCTCATTCGGATTTCTCGCTTTGTGTCTCAACTATTCTAGCTTCCATATTCAATGTGCTTTTTCATTCATTTGCATCTCATTCTGTGTTTTCTTTTTCCTGATGTCCCTTCTCTTTCTGACTAGTAGATAGGTTTTCCCCTTCATTTTGGCTTGGGCTTCTATCTTTGCTTGGCATCCAGTGATTACATGGATTAAAGCTTCATCCTCTACAATGCTCTTGCTCATCTTAGAATCACTATTCAATTGGTAATCTTGGGTAGCCATTGTTAGTCTTCTTGGAATATCAGGGTAATCTTTGAGGCAATGGGTGATTCCACAATTATGAACTTGATATTCTATGTGGATGACCATGAATGGATGGACCTAATAATTCATGCACATGAGAATGTTTTGGGCCGACATTTCCTCAAAATTGGAACCTGATAGAGAGCAGGATCCTATTGGCTTACAATGGAAAAAGGGCATACATTCTTACATATCATAATGTGCTAAATGCCAAATCTTGCATCCGATAGAAAAATTTACTCTCCACCAAATTACTATGGTGCCTACTTGGAGCACACACATAGCCAAGTAGATATGTGACCATGAGTTCTAGAACGAGATGATATAGTAAAATGAAAAACATTCTTTGAGAATATCACTGATAGACAATCAATTATATACATTTGTTCAAGTCAATTTCTTAAGATTGTGCATACATGAAGATGATTATCCAAATCCTAGAGATGGCACATGTAGATTCAGATAGAGGCCACATATCCCCCAAGAGACATGCAAAAATGATCCTTGTTGCAAGACTCTAGAGGCCCACCTTGCATCATGATACCAAGAAATTTATCAAGCAATGTGAATCTTGTCAAAGAACCAAGTATCTTATTAGAAGAGATGACATCCCATTGAGACCGATAATTAGTAATAGAGCCTTTGCTAACAAGGAAATTGACTTCATAGGTCCAATTAGTCCACCAACATGTAGCTTTCATGAGGAATATGTAATTTTCATTACTAATTAGCTCACAAAATGGGTCGAGGTTAAAGCAACTACCAAAAAGGATGTGTAGGCTATGACCAAGTTTTTGTTTGAAAATATTTTCACTATTCTACCAATCAAAAATTTTAGTGATCATGGAATAAATTTTATTAATCAAGTAATTTAGTGCTTTTTAGAAGAATTTTTAGTTGTTCATAAGAAGTCGGCACCATATCATCTCGAGGAAAATGGACAAGTAGAGAGTTCCAACAAATTCTTTTGCAAAGTGCTAACAAAGATAGTTAACAATGGAAGGTTTGATTGGGACAAGAAACTTCACCGTGGGATTCAGGCATAGTATGTGGTGTACAAGATTGCTTTAGGATAGAATGTCATACTCCTTGTCAAATTTCTAGTTCCAAATTTGAGGGTAAAAAAATATTACCAATGGATTGGTCATGAACTCTCACTCGTAGTGGATGTACCAAAACAATTGCAAGAGACACGTCTCAATGCAATCGCAATCCTCCATGTTGCAAAGAAGTGATAGAAGTCCTGCTACAATTCATATGTATGGGATAAAGATCTAAAAGTAAGATAATTGTCCTAGTGTATACGCCAAAGTAGCATGTGAAAAAGCTTCATAATAGAGGCTATGAGCCACATAGTCAGCCATGTATCTTCAAGTGGAGTGGCTAGTTTGACCATACTTGATTTTGATGTCTTGTTAAAATACATTAGTTGTTTTTGAGTGGAGGTCTATCAAGAGCCTCTTACATCAAAGAAATTTAATGTTGTTCTCTATCAACATGCTATTGATTGCTTGATTTACTTATGCATAACATATCCTAATATTTAGCTTTCTCTCTACCAAGTGAGCTACTTTATGCACTTCCCAAGTGTCAAGAAGTGGCATATGGTTAAGTGCATATTCACTACCCAAGTGATACCCAACTACATGGATTATTTTATTCGAAGGGATGGATCAATACCCGAAGCTTTACGTGCTTCTTCTGACTTATATTGGGCTAGTTTCTATCAAACTTGTGTGTCTACTAGTGGTTTTTGCTTCATGCTTGGCAGCCCATGCATATCTTGGTTGGGAAAGCAGCAGCATACTATGGACACTTCTAGTTGTGAGGCTTGTTGGAAGAGATGGTGGATAATCACAAGAGATGAGTTAATGTAGCTAAAACCTGCTTCACACCTGCTATAAGTGATGGTTGGAGAGTGATGTGGGCCTCTTTTACTAGCTGATAAGCATAAATGATCATATATGTTGCTTGGAAGATGATGCAAAAATGATAGGGTCAAAACAGATAGGTGTGTATATGATCTAATGCACAAAACTTGCTATTTTGGTCGAGACACCTGCTCAGTGTTTAACTTAATTCTCTTTGTACATTAGCAATTATAAGAATTCCTTTTGAGAATCTTTAATTAGCTAAACAAGCTACCATTCATGAGTGGAATCATCTAAAATGATGAACCATGTACAGAGAATTATGTTTAGCAATTATGGAGACACTCTTGACTTTTATGTGCATACACAGTCACAGACCCGTGAGTAAACTTTGATTAATATCTGACAATTGAGTGACCCAAAGTAGATGAAACTTTGTGAAATCAAAATAGACTGTATGCTGAATATGTCATGCTTTGAATCATGCAAAATGATACACTACATAGTGAGAACCAGCTAAGACAAGATCATTGTTGTGATAGAGTATGACAGAGATATGAGAGTTGGAAGTAATGAATATGTATTGACTAAATCATGTAAGATTACAACGTCATTGGCAATAAGGCATTTCTCAATGATAGTAGAATGAGAGAGCTATGAGATAAGATCCTCTTCTCAATGAAGGTACATGAAAATGATATCTGATCCAGATAGCATGTGGGATTTTCTTTCCAAGTTTTATAGCTTTGTGTTGGAGCCAACATGATTTGAATTCAAATTCAAATCTTCACCTAAAAGTAATCCTAAAGTATAGGATAGATTCTCTCTTAACTTTAACTACCAAATGATACAAGATTTGAAGCTTCCGAACTCCTCGTGGGTCTATATTACTTTTACAATGAGTAACTAGACTCAAAGTTACAAGAGGTTGTACATATGAAGCTTCTCAAGTGGTATGCTACATCAAACTTATGTGTATTCATCAAGTATGTAGGCTTGACTTTTAATTGCATCAACAGCTCCCCCTCAAGCCTAACATGCTTGATCTTCATTGCTCCTTGATCTCTTGCATCCCAATCATTAATTTGAACATGTTCAACTTTTTTCCATCCAAAGATTTCGTGAGTAAATTTGCACATTGCAAATGAGTTGATACATATGCCAATCGAATATCCTTCCTTAGCAATTTTTCTCTAACATAATGGTAATGCACTTCAACGTGCTTAGTCCTAGCATGGTACACAAGATTAGCAACTAAATGAAGTGAGCTGGTATTATCTCCAAATATATTTGGAGTGTAGGAATGTATCTCCAAATCTGCATACAATTGCTTAAGCCACATAGCTTCCTAAGTTGCATTAGCCAAACCTCTATACTCTACTTCTGTGGAAGATAAGTTCATAGTTGGTTGCTTCTTGGATGACCATGAAATGAGCTTTGACCCTACAAAAGATAGATACCCTGATGTGATAGAAATATGTTGGAAGCCTTTTTTGGTAATCTACTTCATATTTTTGCAATCGAAGGAGTTTTCCAACTTGAGAAATGGTTCCCTAACCATCCAAGATTTTATAGGATTCTTTTGCATTGAAATGGGACATGAAATGAGGGTTTAGGACCTATTTTTAACTAGGACAGGCATTAGAGTGTGAAGAAGGTCATTTTTTAAAAACTATCTATGAAATTAAACAAACCCCTTCTCTCTCTTCTAATCGTGTAAGTTTCTTGGAAGCTCTTGTGTTTATTCCATGAGCTAAGCTTTCTTGCATGTGTGTGTATGCTTGTTTGTGTGTTTGAGACTCCTTGTATGCATGCATTTGCATGAATCTAGCACAGTGAAGATCTTCATACCATTGACTCCTCTTTGAGATTGGTATTTTCTGGATGAGGATCCATTTTTTTATGTTGGTTGGTAAATGTGTTGTGCAAATGGGTCTACATTGAAGACATACTCAAGCATGATCACACGTACACACATGCACAACATGCTAACACATGCACAATCGCTCATAGACATTTACATACATAATCATATAACACACCACATACACACACATTCTCAAGACACATAAAAGTACATTCCAATATATAAATTCACACATATCTATGACTATGTGAACCCTAATAATGGCACACATCCACACATAATAGTTGATTTCTATCTCTCTTTCATTTTATCTCTCTTATTTCATGTTCTCTCCTTTGAATCTCTTTATTTTTATCTTTCGTGACTTATGAATTATTACATTTTCTTCATCATTTGATTTTTTTTTTCTACACATACACAATACACATTTTTGTTGAAAAATTAAAGTCCATATGTAAATATCAAAGGATTATATTGGACCAATGAAGAGAAATTCTTTCGGAACACCATTCTCTAACCAAATTATCTCTTGAATCTCTATCAAATATAAATGAAACTACAACCAATGTTTAGGTGATATGATAGGTGATAGGTGATTCATTTGTTAGCATTAAATTATAGGGGGAGTTTTTTACTTTGAATAAAAACATGTATCAAACTTGTCTAGATGAGAAGTTCATTTGTTTTACCAATTTTAAAGTTTTTCTCAACTCTAACTAGCATGCCTCTGCTTAACAAGTGCCTTGCTTGCTTACCTAAGCTCCTACTATAAGACTATATCTATTTACAACACAAAAAGACACTTAGTATTATTATTCTCTCTTGTTAGGCTTGGTTCTATATACTTTTTCTCAATTTTAAGTAATCTATAGCTTGTTGAGAAGCTCTTTTAGTGTAAATTTATCATAAAAATTCTTAGTCTATTCCTCAATGAATTATGAGAAGAAATTAAAATAGTGAGATTGTGTCATGAAAAATAACTAACTTGGGAGGTCTACTACCTTTGTAAATTTGTATAGAGGTTTTAATGTCTCTTAAGGATGGGTATCTAAGCAATATTATTCATGAATTAGCACCACGGGAAAGTTCTTGAAGTTTTGGAATAGGCCATTCAAAGACTAGGCATCTTTGGTGTAAGAAATCAACTACCAAAGGAACAAGGGGAATCCTATCAAAAATCACCATCAAGACACAAGAAATCATTGGATAAATCACACTGTCAAGATAATCATTGTGTTTTCTTCACCTTATGAAGATTCTAGGAGTTTAGAGCAAGGAGTGAGTCATCATGTCTACATTTAGCACTCATAGTGACAATCTGGATAGCATAAACTACTAACCATGGAATTCTAGGATGTCCAATTTCCTCAAGATCAAGTACTATTTGGATGTTCTTAGTAGGACAATCGGGGAAGCCCAATTTGGAATTGAAGGTCAAACTTGGGATGTGAGGGATTGAGAGGAAAGAGGTAGAAGAGTGATTTTAATCCAATCACATCATATAAGTAATTCCATGGTTGTGCACATACAAAGCTTAGAAACCTCAAGGAAGGTGAGTAAATTTATTGAGAGGTTGTACTCATCTACAACCAAATCTAGAGAGATTCAACTCAAGAATCTTCAATTGGGAATTTTAATAAGAGAAAAATAGCTAGAAGTTATGTAAACAATTAAGTTATTCAAATGAAAAGAGATTATGGATTGTTGCCATATGTAACACCCAACCCACTATATGTGCAAGGGATTTTTTGAAAAGCAAAAACCAAGGAAGTAATCAATGGTACATCCATAGTAATCAAGGGAAAAGAAACATACATAACTTTGTGAATTCAAATTCAATATTATAGAATGATAGTTTGCTAAAAATGATGCACAAACATGAAGAAAAGAACATAGATACCACACGATATTTAGATAGTGTTTCCAAAAATCATACAAGCTTCTATAGGATAAGAAGTATATCCAAATTTTGGTCTTGCCTTGATATCTTCTATTATGCCTCTTTCTCAATAATTAACAACTCCAAAACTTATTTTAGAGCCACTTCTCAATTGTCTTCCTAGTTTATACATGCCTAAGGGTGTCAAGTACTTATGGTTGGGCATGTCTTCAAGATCTTGGCTATTCCTTTGGGCTTCAAAGTTTTGATGAGCCAAAAGTGGGATTGAATTCTTAATAATTTGGTCTCAAAACTGATGTACTAGAAAGGAATGCAACTGAATTTAATTGGTAGATTAATGGTGCTAAAAAATTTACTCATTTCATCTATCATTTATTTTCTTGCATGATGGAGGCCATCCGATTTTGAGTTGGTGAAAATTAAAAGAATCTATAGAAAATATTGTGAAGTAGAAACCCCAACGTGAAAGGAATGCCTAATCCAAATGGGAGACTTGCACTTGCCTTAAGGAGATAGGTGGCCTTGTTATTCTAGACCGAAAAACAAACTTGCATCCAAGTGGATGATAAGAGTTTGGATAAACAATATGGAAAAAAATCTTGCATCCAAGTATATGATAAGAGTTTGGATAAACAATATGGAATCATGGTTGGAGATAATTTTTAGAAGTAGCGATAACCTCATGCTTTTGGGGCACCCCAAGGTGGATTCTTAACCTTCTGACCCTTCTATTTTCCTGAGTCCCAGTTACCCCTAAGGGATTTGCATTGGTGGCTTTGGATGGTTTGGAATAAAATGAAGAAGCATTGTGTGGTTAGCAATGATTGGAAATGGGTGGTCAACATTAGACAAAATAACTCGATTTAGTTCCTTATAGATATCATAGGGGTAATTTAATAGGAGAACCTCCAATGAGCCAAACAAATTTGGTCTTGAGGATTCCAACAATGGAAGGACACGTGGTTCCAACCTAAAAGAAGATGGATAAGATTTGAGGACATTGATTAGAGTTGTAGAGTCAAATATGAGGATTGATGCTTCTTAAGACAAAGGATGAATGTTTGGAGGGACCCAAAGTGTTTCATTCTTATTGGAGAGGAAGTGCCTACTCCAAAAGGCATTAAGTGGAAAAATGATAACTGAATCAAAGCTATCTTGAGAATCAAGAAATCACTAGAATTCCTTGAAGATATCAACACAAATTTTTGCTTAAATCGATCTTGGATTTGATGGAGTTTCACATGCAATGATCCTTGGCACCCTCTAATGGAATGCATGAAGCCAACCCTCCTATCGCAAATTCTCCAGAGGGGAATCTAGACCAATATGAAAGCTGCTAAAATCTATGCCACTATGCCCCTCTTGTAAAATATGCCATCAAGGGCAGGACAACCTCACTCACCTCTTGTTCTCATCCCCTTGAAATATCACTACCTAAATGAGAGTCAAAGATCATATTAAGTTTGATCGGCTTATGAATTGGAAACAAGTCATGGTGAGGCAGGTAGTTGGTTGTTCCTCCACCCTTTGGAATGCAATCAAAAGTGGGGTCCCTTAGAAGATTTGGGAGAGTGCTCCTCTCAAAACTCTGATAACCTAAGTTTTATGAATGTTCTATTGAGTTCTCCCTAGAATTTGTGACTAAAATAAACAAATATACTAAGAGATCCCCCCTTCAAGCACCATAGAGTATTTATTTTAGAGAATAAGAAGCTCCAAGGTAAATGGGTACTACATGAAGGTGATCAAGCCATCATTAAGCTTCTTAGTTCTTCCCAATAGTTTCCCCTTGCAAAGGATAATGAGGACACTAACCTTCTTTGTAGCTCCTTATTTACACTATCCTTTGCCAACATAATTGTAGTTGGTTGAAAAAAAAAAAGGTTTAGGGTTTTCCCCTCAAAACTTGGTCCAAATGTTAAGTGCCATATACCATTAGATTACCCTTATAGAGAATATTATTTAAAGATGTAATCATTTTGAGTTATCAATTTTGATGAGTTTTAACATTTTGTTGAGCAACTTTGACCATCGTTGAACTTGGTGATTTCTAAAACTTTTCATGAAGAGTGTGAAAACCGAAAGGAAGGTTGTTATTTCTAACATCCATTCCTAACCAAAAACAAGGGGCATATGTGAGGTAGTTATTTTTTTTGAACGTGATTGTAGGTTAAAGAATCAAAATAATAGAAGGCAACAAAACAATTATGCATCCACAAGTGCAGATGATTCTGAAAAGTTGTTCATGGTTCAACATCACATGATGAGTACGATGTCTACTGGTGTTTCAAAATCGAATGATAATGTCTCGTATGTTGATTCAGGTGCTTCAAATCACATGACCAGTCATGCAGAATGGTTTAGTACTTTGCAAAAATTATTAGTTCTTGGATATGTTGAAGCAGGTGATAACACATCACGCCCTATCAAGCATACAGGAAACATCACATTGTCTATGCAAGATGGGAAGGTAAAACATCTTGCTGATGTGCTACATGTTCCAAATATATCAAAGAATCTGGTTTCTGTTGGACAAATGATTGACTAGGGATTACAAGTTAGGTTCAATGTTGATGGCTTATATATAGAAGAGCACAAGCAAGATGGACAATTGATTGCCAAAGGAAACAAAGTGGGTAGGATGTTCACCTTAAATGTGAAAATTCCTAAAATGAATGCAACCATGTTTGCTATAGGTGTAGGAGTCATTGCTGATATAGAGATCTGGCATAAACAAATTGGACATGCAAACTTGCAAAGGCTGAAATTGATGCAGTCCAAGGAGATTGTCAATGGACTACCAAATTTCAAAGTTGCAGAAATGCAAAAGTTATGTGCAGCATCTCAATTTGGTAAATAGTCAAGAGCATCATTTCTGCATGACAAGCATGTTAGTGAGAATGTGCTACAGATAGTACATATAGATGTTTCAGGTCTTGCAAAGACCACATCTATGGGTGGTTGCAGATTTCATGTTACTTTCATTGATGACCATACATGAAAATTTTGGGTATATTTCATGAAAGAGAAGAGTGAGGTGTTCACTCACTTCTAGAATTTTAAAGCTATGGTGGAAAAGCAGACAGGGAAATATATTCAGACATTAAGGTCCTATGGAGGATGTGAATATATGTCAAATGAGTTCAGCAACTTTCTTAAAATTCGTGGAATTTGACGTAAGTTTTCATGCAGGAACACACCACAACAGATTGGTGTTGCTGGATGCAAAAATAGACATATTGCAGAGATAGCAAGAGCCTTGATGGCTGAGAAGAATATGCCTCATTGTTATTCGGTAGAAGTTGTGCATACTACTGTATATATCATGAATAGAACTCCGACTGCTTCTGTACATCAAGTTACACCTGGAGAGAAGTTTATAGGTAAAAATACAAACTTATCACATCTGAAAGTTTTTTGTTGTATTGCATATGTACATGTTCCAGATGAGTTGAGGATGAAGCTTGATCCAAAAGCAGAAAAATGTGACTTCATTGGATACTCCCTTGAGCAAAAGGGATATACATGTTATAACCCACTCACGCCATAGGTGAAGGTGAGAAAAGATGTGGTATTGAATGAAATTTCAAGCTTCTATGCAGATGCCAAAGATGGGCTTAATGTTGGATCAAATGACGAAGAAAATGCAGAAAAATCAAGTGCAGAATTGTGAGGAGATGGTTGGATACACTCCAAAGATGAGGTGGTGCTGCACAAATCTTTCTCTGCACTTGCCAATGTAGCTTTATAGCACCTTAGTAGACACCTTTAGGTTCCCAAATATGCATTTGGATCCATAATGTACCTTGGAGCATCACCTTCAAATAGTTATGTCAAAACAAATAACTTTCAAGATTGAAGACTTCCAAAAACTTTCTACTTTGGGACTTGGTCCTACTCAGTAAATCACTCAATGCTCAGCCACTAGGTGGAATTAAGCAAAGAGCTTTTAGAACTATCTTATTGAAGTCCTAAACTTGCTATAGGAATTCATTTCACTAATTTAGGATGAGTATATGATGAGAAATCCTATTAAGAAGTTAGGGGTGTAATCCCAACTTTTTATGAAGATGATAGTGAACAGACATAGGTGACTTGTAGAGAATGTATCTCACAATATACTTAATCACATGATATGAAAATTGACAGCTAAGAACTAGAAGATCTAAGCTACATATCACAAGTTGAATCACATCAATTGAATAAATATTCACAGAGAACTCTTCAAATCAAATTCACTAAAATGAACACTTAGCAGTAGACAACAATAGATACCAAATGACTTGCACAAACTGAATCAAACATATAATATTATGAATGTATGGTACAAGGGAGATGATGTAGGCTTACCCATACATTTGTAGGTTTAGTGTAACCACAAGCTTGAAGCTCAATGTGTCCTTCTTCGTGCTCTTCTACCCACGACTAAAAGTCTGACTCTTTTATAGAGGTGTTCTTGATTTGAGTTTTGAATTTTCTACCTAAAAGGTGATCCTACCCTTTAGGATTCTAATTGATTTGATTCTACCTACTTGATTGGTATGAAACATAGCTTGTAAAGTCATGAGATTCTCTCTATCACTCCCTTTTACATTTATCTTGAGTTAAACTCATGGATTTTACAAGAGGTGTTCATGTGTGACTTATGGATATCCATATCAAAGTTATGAAGTAAACCTTTGATATTTGGTCAAGCATCAAGGCTTGCCAAATTTACCAACAAGAATCTCAAGTTTTGACTGGACGAGACGCATCACCAAGCAATAGTTCCAACTCAAATCCATGGAGTGGAAGATTGCATGGAAATTTCAGTCTAGCAAATTCATCAAATACATCCAAGAAAGGCAAAGGAAAGCTTTTTGCTAGTAGTAAAACATGTGCAGGTTTTGAAGACGTTGATGGAGATTCAAGTGGTTTAGAAAAGAGCCTTGATGAAGAGCTTGGATTGCACGTGTAAGAAAGGCACATGCAAATGATACAAGGAGAAGTGATCTAGACCAAGAAGATCTAGGACCAAGAAGATCTAGGAGGATGCAGAATTCAGTGCAACGATTGACATATGACAACTACATGGCTCATCATTGTCCCTACATGACCAAGGAAATACAAGATGTTGAATCTTCTTATTTTGAAGATGCAATTGGAAATGCAGACATGAAAATTTGAATTAGCACCCAAATGAATAGAACTCATATTGTCACCCAAAATAGTTGGAGTTCCAAACTCCTAAAAGATCTTTGAATAATGTCTTCATCCACATAGCTTCCTGAGTAGATATGGCAAGACCTCTATATTCAGCTTTAGCAGAAGAGAGAGCAACTGTGGGTTGCTTCTTGGATGACCATGAAATAAGCTTTGAACCTGCAAAGGTAAGATAACCTGAAGTGCTCCTTCTATCTTCTTTGGAGCCAGCCCAATTTGCATCAGAAAATAGCTTCAACCCTAAATCAGATACATAAGGATAATAAAGTCCTTCATTTATGGTTCCTTTGAGATACTTCAGAATCCTTTTGGCAACATCCATATGTGGTTTCCTTGGTGTGTGCATAAATTGACTTAGCACACTCACACTGTAACATATATCTACTCTTGTCAATGTGGCATAGTTGAGACTACCCACTAGACTTTGATATGATGTGATGTCCTCTATGAGTTCACCTTCATGTGAGCTCAATTTGTGATTGACCTCCATTGGAGTACCTGCAATCTTACAATCTTGCATCTTGAATTTTGCCAACATGTACTTAATGTACTTTCTTTGAGTGAGAAACAAACCATGATCTTTGTAGACAACTTCCAAGCCTAGGAAGTAGGTAAGTGAACCCAAATTACTTATCTTGAACTCTTCTCTCATCTGATCTTTGATCTTCTTCATACCATCTGCAGCATTTCCTGTCAATATAATATCATCTACATATACACATAAGTAGATGACCTCAGAATTACTCTTTTTAATAAAGAGTGAAGGATCGACCTTGCTTGGTTGAAAGCCTTTGTCTTGCAAGAATGAAACAAGCCTAAAATTCCAAGCTCTTGGAGCTTGCTTGAGACTATACAATGCTTTGTTATGTTTACATACATAATCAGGATAAACTTGATTCTCAAAACCAGGTGGTTGTGCCATATATACCTCTTCTGTTATCCAAACATTCAAGAATGCATTCTTTACATCTAGTTGAAGTATCTTCCAATTCTTGGAAGAGGCAATACTAAGCAAAACCCTAATAGTAGGCATCTTTGCCATAGGAGAGAAGGTCTCCTCGTAATCAATTCACTAAGTTTTTGCAAAGCCTTTTGCTACAAGCCTTGCCTTATACCTATTAATGGAACCATCAGAATTCTTCTTGAGTTTATAGACCCATCTTGAGCCTAATACCTTCATGGATGAAGTCTTGGGCACCAAATCCCAAGTGTTGTTTTCCTCGAGTGCTTCAATCTCTTCCTTCATTGCATGCTTCCATTCTGATTTTGCTTTGGCTTTTTCAAAGGATGATGGCTCCTCTTGGTTTATGTCCTATGATATGTGTGTGTTTAGTTACTAATGAGGTGTCAAACCCATACCTTTCTGGTTTTTTCTTTTCCCTCATAGATCCTCTTAGGCCATGATGTGATGATTTTGCCTCATGTCCAAGTTCCTGCAATTTTGCTTTACCTTTAGACTTCCATGCTTTGATCTTTTCCATCTGAGATTCTTCATCATCCTCTGAGGTGTCTTGTTCTTCAATCTTCGGTTGTTCTCTACCAAGATTTGGAAAATCTTCTTCAAGATCATATGGTAAATTGACCTTCATGCATGAATCTTCATACCATGAATTGTTTTCATCAAAAACTACATCTCTACTTACCAAGAATCCTTTGTTGGTAGGGTTGTATAACCTGTAACCCTTTTGATTGTTGTCATATCCAATAAATACACACCTTTCTGCCTTTGGATCCATCTTGCCGCTAACCTGTGAAGGAACATGAGCAAAACCAATACATCCAAAAATTTTACAATGATCTAAGCTTGGTCTTCTTCCATTCCAAGCCTCATATGGAGTCATCCCATCAAGGGATTTTGAAGGCAACCTATTAATCAAGTAAGTGGTTGTACATATGGCCTCAGCCCATAGATAATTATGCAAATGTTTTTCATTTAACATGGACCTTGCAGCTTCAACAATTGTCCTATTCCTCCTTTCTGCCACTCCATTTTGCTTAGGAGTGTACCTTGTAGTTACCTCTCTTTTGATTCCTCTTTCTTGAAGAAAATAATCAAACTCATGGGAGAAGTATTCTCCCCCTCCATCTGACCTTAGCCTTTTTAGTGATTTACCTGTTTGATTCTCCACAAGAGCCAAATATCTTTTGAAACATGAAAAAACTTCATCTTTGTGTTTCATAAAGAATAGGATAGTCCATCCGCTGCAATTCATATTGAAGCTTCCTTGCTAGGTCCCCATACATATGTATGAACCAACTCCAAGAGATCTCCATGCATATAACCTTTCTTCATGAATGGTAACCTGTGAGACTTTCCAAATTGACACGCACTACACTTATAAATCATATGTTATTTTGACAAATTAGGAAGTCCAAGTACACTTTGGTCCCTGCAAATTTTTTTTTATGACCTTTCACCAATATGTGCTAACCTTTTGTGCCATACTTCCAATTCTGTGAGTGTCTGACTACCATAATTAAAGAGAGCAATGTTTCTAGTGTCTTGTAATTCAAATGTGAACAATCTACCTATCTTTTCACCTTTTGCAATTCTTCTGAATCCTTGACTTGGATCTTCAACAAATGCTCCTGCTTTTGTGAACCTAACTTGCAACCCTTTCTCTACTATCTGCCCAACACTTATCAAATTCTTTGTAATGGTAGGGACATAGAGTACCTTACTGAGTAGGTTGATGTTTCCATCAGGTGCTTTGACATTTCCTATTTTCTCCATAAGGTGTCTTGTATCATCTCCTGTTTGTACCTCATGCTTGTTCCTTGGATCTTCTAAATCTGATAGGAGTGCCACATTTCCTGCCACATGATTTGAACAACCTGAATCTATGTAGAAAACATGTTCATCATATTTACCTTGTGGCATAGCCATGTTCATGATCAATAATGAATCCTCTTTGTTTGAGTCTTCTGTGTAGTTATTGAAGTCTCTCCTTCCTTTCTAGCCTCCTTGATAGTTTGAATGATTGTAGTTGTTGTAGTTGCCATGATAGTTATTGAGCCTTCCTCTTGAGTAGCCATAACTTCCTCTATTGTATCCTCTTCCTCTTTGATTCCTGGAATTCCTAAAGCAATTTTCAATTGTATGATTAGTTAGTCCACAAATAGAACATGATTTGGAGTCTTGGGATCTCCCCTTGCCTTGCCTACCTCCTCTTCCTCTACCTCTACCATGTCTTCCTCTACCTCCATAGTTCGCTTGATATGTACATGTTTCATCATCCACTTTCTTTGTCTTTCCTTTGTTATCTTTGGACATGCTTTTATCAGTGTATAAAGCTAAAGATTGATTACCTTTAGAGCTTTCTCCATTTTTTATAAGCTTTGCCTCTTGAGTAAGTAGTTGTCCAATGAGTGTATTGAAATCAGGTACATGCATGTCCATGTACAAATCCATAGTTGTGGTGAATGTTTCCCACTTGTCATCTACCTTCAAGCCATTGATGACCTACCTTACAATTTGCTCTTCATCTATTACCTCTCCAATGCTTCCCAATTGATCTGCTATGTCCGTGAGCTTTGTGACAAAATCAGTCACATTTTGTTTGGGAGCCTTCTTGAGAGTTGTGAGATCCAGCCATAGATGACGCTTCCTAGCTTTGGTACTTGAAGAGAAGAAGGCTTCAAGTGCATCCCACACTTTCAGAGATGTCTTACAACTTCTAATGTGAGGCAACAAAAAATCTAAGATAGAGTTGAGGAGATAAGACCTTGCAAGTGCATCCTTGGAGCACCATGTGCTCAATCTTTCTTGCTCTTCTTGAGTTGGTTGACTTTTGTTCCTGAAACTTGGCATAACTTCATCTCCAGCCACATAACCATATAAACTTCTACCTTGGAGATAAGTTTCCATTCTTAATGACCAAGCTGAGTAGTTACCTCTATCCAAGTCAATTGATGAAGGAAATTCATCTGCCATCCTTGCTCTGATACCACTGTGAAGAGATGGATAGGTATGTGCTTGAAGATGAAGAGGTGTTGCAAAATCCTTGATCTACACCAGCCAAATGAACTCCAGGAGTATGTGGTGGGTCCTTTTATCTTGCCAATGGATGTATTAGACACCCTATGTACCTTGGAAGATCACTCTCAAAAAGATAGATCAAAACAGATAAGTTGGAGTTAGCTCAGAGGTGAAGAACTTGCTATTTTGGTTCATACACCTATCTAGTGTTTTGCATAATTCTCTAAGCACAGCAGCAATTAGCTTAATTCCTCTTTGGGAAGTCTAGATAACTTAAAGAGCTAACTTTCAAGAGTAATCTCATCAAAAATAATGAACCACACACTGAAAATGATGTTAGCAAGTGATGACATCATCCCGATTTTCGAGAGCTGCTACAGTAATGAGACCAGTGAGCAAAAAAATGCACATAACTCAAGATTTAAGAATCCAATGATTATGAAAATTTGTATGCTTATACTAGACAGTATGCTGAATCTAACAAGCTTTAAATTATTGCATTTGGGTAAGTACACACTGAGAACCAGCTCACTGAGAAACAACTCTAACAAGATGAGTAAAAAAGTCGGGTACCTGACAAAGAAGTAAAAATGAACAGACAAGGTTGACTTCAACTGAACATAACTGAAGATTGTAACACCCAAATGAAATGAAAATTGGTGAGCATATAGTAGACTTGTAGAGCTAACTTTACCAAGCTAAATCACTGAAAATGATGCATCAAGATCAGAGAAACCATCTCTGCAATCTGACTGAGAAAACTGAGAGATATGGCAGTGAGTAGTACACTTCACAAGAACATGGAAATATGAACTCAAATGATCAAGAAAATGAAAGTATATTGATTGTACAATATAATGGACTTACTGATACATATGTGTGCCTTGGAATCACACCTTGATATGGCATAAATCTTAGCTCTTTGAGGTCTTCTCTGAGGTCTCTCTAACCATGACTAAAGCTACCATCTATTTATAGTTGAGTTTGGGAGGCTAACTTCCCTCTATCACTCTCCAATCAATTAGTGATTGATTTGATTCTCTATCTCCCACAAATCATGAATTCGTGGCTCCTCTTTCCCTTTTTGATCAAATGGACTCAACCACTTAAGATTCTTTCACTTTTACATTAAGTAAAGTCTTCAAAAGTTACAAGAGGTAGTTCACAAGTGAACTTTACATTGTCTTCATTTTAAGGCTTCTTCTATGACTTTGTGGGACTCAAGCCAATACTTAGGCTTGTCATAGACTTGCTCCAACAAGGATGGGTTTTGCATCAGATGGATGTGAAGAATACTTTCTTACATGGTGAGTTACAGGAAGAAGTATACATGGACTAGCCACAAGAATATGAAGATTCAAATCATCCAAAATATGTTTGCAGGTTGCAAAAGGCTTTGCATGGGCTGAAGCAAGCTCCTCGTGCATGGAATGAAAGGATTGATGATTACTTAACCACCATTGGGTTTTCTATGTGTGATGTAGATCATTAACTATATGCAAGGAAGGGTGATGATGGCATCACAATTGTGGCTATTTATGTTGATGACTTGATTGTAGGTGGTGATAACGAAGAAAGCATTAAAGAGGTAAAGCAACCTTTTATGCAAGAATTTGATATGAAAGATCTTGGTGTGCTACGCTACTTCTTGGGCATTGAGTTTATACATACAGAAACAGGTATAGCCGCAAAGGCAATATGCCTTGAATATGTTGCAAAAGTATGGTATGGCTGATTGTACAAAAATTACTATGCCATTAGATCAGAATTTGAAGTTGAATACTACATCAGGTGAAGCATTGGAAAATGCTACTATGTACAAGAAAATTGTGGGAAGTCTTATATATCTCACAATTACAAGGCCTAATCTAAGCTATATTGTTGGACTTGAAAGTCCCTTTATGTAGGTTCCTAGGAAGCCACATTTGGATGCTCTAAGGTGCACCCTACGTTATGTGAGTGCTACTTTGGATTATGCATTATCTTATGAAGCTAGTGTAGATTTTCAATTCATGGATACACTGATGCATATTAGGCTGGTCGTACTCTAGATAGAAGATCTACTAGTGGCTTTATATTCTCACTTGGAGGTGCGGCTGTTACATGGAGCAGCAAGAAGCAACCGACTGTTGCTTTGTCAAGTACAAAGGCTAAGTATAGAGGTGCTGCAATGGCAGCATGTGAAGCATCATGGCGGAAGATGCTACTTGCAGATTTAGGTGTGAAGTGCTAAGCCTATCACTATCTATCATGATAATCTTAGCAGTATACAATAAGCATGGAACCCCTGTTTTTCATGCTAGAACAAAGCATATTGAGGTACATGATCACTTCATTAGAGAGAAGGTATAAGCAGGTAATATTGATCTTGTTTATGTGAGAACAAATGAGCAGGTTGCTAATATTTTCACTAAAGCACTTGGAGCAGAGAAGCTGAAGAAGTTTTGATATATGCCTGGATTAGAGGACATGACGTTGAGCTTGAGGGGGAGTGTTTAAATATCAAGCTCAACATGTGATGATCCAGGATGACACATATCAATTTTTCGTTTCTCTGACATGTATAGTGGTCACACCGGTATATGTCAAGGATACTTCATTGAGCTTTATTAGATTTATCTACCGAGAGTGATGGCACATTTTTTCTTGCCATCTCACTCATTTGCAAACATTAGGTTTTTCCTTATGTATTGATCTTTATATATTGCACTCGTATTCTTGTTTTTGAGGTCATTCGTGTACATTCCTTTTTATGTAATAGAAGAAGAAGAAGAAGATTATTCTTCCTTGCCTCAATCTAAGTGTGTGCTTCTCTTTGATTATGAGAGTGTGTGTGTATGTGTGATCTCTCTTCCTTATCTCCTTCCTCATGAAAAAAACTACAACAACATTAATAGAAACCACAACAAGAGAGACTAAAACAAATACTCAGAGGATCAATCACATGAATATTTATTAGACTTAATGAATTTGAGTCATAAAGAAGGTAAAGAAGATGAACATTTATTCTACATAGATTCTGGTTGTTCAAAGCATGTTGTAGTCAATCTTGATCTTCTATCAGACTTGTAGAAACCCAAGCATAAGCATGAAGTACAAACATTGGATGATACCAAACACAGTGTGCAAAGTATTGGTAATGTCAAAGATCCTAATGGTAGAAAAAACATTCGAAGTAAGGTTCTCTATGTACCCACTATCACTAAAGACCTAATACGTGTAGGTCAAAAAGTTGAAAAAGACTTAAAAGTTGGGTTCACCCAACATGGAGCTTATCTAATAGATCCCTATCAAGACTTCAAGAAGATAGTCAGAGGTGAAAAGCATGATAGACTGTTCACTTTTGAAGTGGTAGAAACCATGAATATAGCTCTGTTCAACTTTGGGTCTCAAAACGTAAGTGAGCTAGAATTGTGACATAAAAGACTTGCTCATGTGAATGAAAGAACCTTGAAGGATATATGCAAGGATCAAAGTGTTCTAGGATTGTCAAGCATCTCAAAGCAAAGCATGATCAATAGGAGTGATGCTTGTCAAATCAGGAAGGCACAGAGGCAACCTTTCAACCACAAAGGCTACATTCACAACAATCTCTTGGACCTACTACACACTAATGTGTGGGTAGAACAAGTGTGAAGTATTTGATTGCTTCAAAAAATATCTAGCAGATGTGGAAAATCATACAAGTAGATCATTAAAGAAACTCACATCCGATGGAGGGGGAGAATCGAGGGGGAGAATACTTCTCCAGAGAGTTTGATGAATACTTGTGGGATAAAGGCATCAAAAGAGAAGTCACTATTAGGTACTCTCCTCAATTAAACAACATTGCAGAAAGGAGGAACAAAACCTTAGTTGGATCAACAAGGACTATTTTTGAAGAGAAAAAATTACCAAACTATTTGAGAAAAAACCATATCTATTGCACTCTATCTTGTGAATAGAATTGCATCCAAATATCTTCAAATTATGACTCCTTATGAAGCTTGGAATGGTAGAAAACCAACCCTAGGGCATTGCAAAGTTTTTGGTTGTTTAGCATATGTACATGTACCTTCACAAATCAAAGGGAAACTGGATGAGAGTGCAACCAAGGATGTGTTCATTGGATGTGATTCAAATCAAATGGGCTATATGTTCTACAATCCATCCACAAAGCAATTCACCACAAGCAGAGATGTATTTGAAGAACATAGTGTTGATATATTTAGGTAGTGATGTGTGTGAACACACTAGGACCGTTGGGGCACTTTTTACCCTCTTTAGGAGGTTTTTTCCGTCGGCTTGTATATATGCCTATTGCCCTAATGGGCTACTTATCTTTGTACATTCTCTAGTAATACATTCAGTATTGTGTGTTTGTGCTCCAAGCTTCTTCTTCTTCCTTGTGATGTTCGCGTGCTTCCACAGACGTCTAACTCCAACAACTGGTATCAGAGCAGGTCGTCGCTTCATCTATGGCGCCGTCAACACTCCTCTGTTTGCAGTCTCAGAATCGCATGAATTTGGTGAGCATACTCAGCTTGTTTTCGAGATCAAAACGGCTTCGCTCTATGGTGCCGAAATCACGATCTGAGCTTGTTGGAACTCAAAGTCAAGCACAAGCATGGAAGCACATCAGAAAGGTGGAAACACACAAGAAGAAGGAGCACGTAGGGAGCTCCATGAAGTAACTGTCAACTTTTCATAAGAATCCCCTACAAAAATAGTGATTTCCATCACTAAAATCATTGTAAATACCATTTTCTATTTTGGTAGCTCCATTTTGTGCAAGCCGAGGAGTCCTCGAGCTTGAGGAGCATTAGAAGTACCATCGTACCAATTTTCATAATTTTTAGACTCCGTTTGAGCCCTCAAATAAGCCCTGGAACCTAATTTTTAACTAGGCCGGACACTAGGTCTGGACAGGGCCAAAACTAGTTAAAAACCTATAAAAAGAGCTAGAGAGCTCATTTTTGGGGTTAGCTTCTTGTAGATTTCAGTTTTGTAATAGATTTCCTTTTGTAATCAAAATCCTTCCATTGTTCCTCTCTTTGATCTTACCGTGTGCGCGTGTGTGTGTATGTGTGTGCATGTTTGTGTGCTTTCACTCACGCACTTGTGCCTTCACTTGCTCATGGTCTTCATACCGGTCCTCACGTCTCCGCGGATTGACAAGTAAAGGAGGTGGTGCTTACGTTTGAGCTACACCAAATTTTGGCGCCGTTGCCGGGGAGAGAGCTTCGAGGACGAGCGTTGTGATGGTAAGATCGTAGATTTGCGACGTTGGAAGGTAAAAAAACTGTCATTTCAGTTCATTTTCTGTTTTTTCCTCTTCATCTTCATCATCATCATCATCTCCACCTTCTTCCATCTTCTTCTTCATAGAAAATTCTTGTTTTTTAGTGCATTTTCACCATTTTCATACCATTTTTCATGCATTATTGTGTGGGAAGGAGTTAGGAGGTGCAAGGGAGAGCAAGCGCTGCATTTTTTTCATGATTTTCTGCTCATACGGAGCTCGCCATAGCCGGCGCTCAGAAATTTGAATTTCCCGCCAAAAAACGCGATTCTGTGATGAAAATCACGATTCTGTGAAAATTCAAAATTTTTTGAAAAATCACGATTTTCAGTTTTCCCGCCTAAAAGTTGGTTGAAAAGAATCGCGATTCTGTGTTTTTTCTCAAAAAAAAAAAAAAAAAAAAAACACGATTCTCTGCTCAAAATCGCGATTCTCACCAATCACGATTTTCAGCAAAAAACACGATTTTGTGAAAAACACGACTTTCTGCTCAAAATCGCGATTCTCACAAATCACGATTTTCAGAAAAACACGATTCTCTATGACAAAATCGCGATTTTTCATGCCAAAAACAGGATTTTGTGAAAAAGGCGATTCTGTGAAAACACGAATTTTTGCTCAAAATCGCGATTTTCAAAAACACGATTTTGTGCTCAACATCGCGATTTTCATGTGAAAAATACGATTTTCAAAAAAACACGATTCTTTGCTCAAAATCGCGATTCTCACCAATCACGATTTTCAGCAAAAATACGATTTTGTGAAAAAAAAAAAACACGACTTTCTGCTCAAAATCGCGATTCTCACAAATCACGATTTTCAGCCAAAAATACGATTTTGAGAAAAACACGATTCTGTGGAAAAACACGATTCTCTGGGACAAAATCGCGATTTTCAAGTCAAAAACACGATTTTGAGAAAACACGAATTTTTGCTCAAAATCGCGATTTTCAATTCACGATTTTCTGCTCAAAATCGCGATTTTCATAAACACGATTTTTTGTTCAACATCGCGATTTTCATGTCAAAAACACGATTTTGAGAAAACACAATTTTCAGCAAAAAAAAACACGATTTGGTGAATCACGATTCTCTGAATCAAAATCGCGATTTTCAAAAATACGATTTTGTGATCAACATCGCGATTTTCAGAAACACGATTTTGTGCTCAACATCGCGATTCTCTGAAACACGATTTTGTTATCAACATCGCGATTCTCTGAAACACGATTTTGTGATCAACATCGCGATTCTCAGAAACACGATTTTGTGATCAACATCGCGATTTTCAGAAACACGATTTTGTGATCAACATCGCGATTTTCAGAAACACGATTTTGTGATCAACATCGCGATTCTCTGAAACACGATTTTGTTGGAGCAGAGCAATCATCAATAGTGATTATATGAAGATCAAAGTGAGAAGATATGTGGAAGAATGAAGATTACTTTCAAAGGAAGAAAATGAAATCAGAAATGTTTCTTTTGTATATTACTCTTGTAAATAGTTCAATGTATTTTGAAAAAGATGACGAGTTAGACTCGTATATATATCTACAGATACGTATTCATAGATGGAGAGAGTGATATAGATCAGATAGAGAAGACAATAGGTGATAGGTGATGAACATTGTGTGTATCATCAACCATATGCATGAAAAGTAATGAAGAAGGAAATGTTGTAGATTTCTGCGCGTCGATTTTCTCTCCCATTCTCCTTCTGTGCTTAATCTTTTGAAGAATCCTTTTGCACGTATCTAAGTCCATAGCTAATCTATCTATGGCTAGAATTTGAGAGGTTAATTGCAATCAGGTTGAGAGAATTTTGTTTAGGAACATTCATATGTGAAGATGTTCTCAGAGTCGACAAAAGTGGCGCAGATTTCATGTTCAGAGAAATGAAGATTTCTCAGTGTGTGGTGTAAAGTTTTGCACAAGTGAGGGCTTAAAATTTAAGTTGGAAGGTAAGCCATCTATGGCTAAAAGATCTTGATCAAACGGGTTCGACATTGTGAGAACCAGTGCTAAGAAGTTACAGGTATCAAAGTCGCTACTGCAGAGAAGATGTTTTATACATAGGTAACTTGTTTGTATGATTTCTCAAAGTATACTCAATCATTTTGAGAAATTTAACTTGGTAAAGTTGCGCAATCTCAAGGCAAAGTGGTGTGCAAAGTTTTGTCAAAAACTTTACAGGATTGATTAGTCAATGAGTGACTAATCTGCAGCAGACTTTTCTGAGAAGTTGAATTTTTCAGAACTTTCAATTTTTCTGATAACTTGGTGAATGACCTCTAAGTTTGGTGGAGTCTAAAGTTAATCTTGATATAGAGGTGGTCTAATTTCAAGGTTAACTTGTTCTTTTGGAGATTAACACTCTCCATCAGATTTTGTGATCAACATCGCGATTTTCAAATCACGATTTTCTGCTCAAAATCGCGATTTTCAAAAACACGATTTTGCGCTCAACATCGCGATTTTTTTGACTGCACAGCATCGCGATTTTCAGAAAGTTCACAAAATCGCGATTTTCTCCAAAGGTCCTGTTTGCCTGTTTTGACCCCCAGGAGCCTGATTTGACATAACTTTCTCATCCAAAGTCCATTTTTTGAGCTCTATAGCTTGTTGGAAAGCTCGTTTCAAATCCTACACGATCTCAACTATTTTTTTCAAGAATAATGCGTTGATTTTGAGATAGGATAATTTGAAGTTGACCCTCAAGTGGGACTAGGAAACCAGGGGGGCTCCCAAGGATTTTTGAGCAATACAAAGGGGGAGAAAATTGTGTCATGGGAAAGAAAAAAGCAAAAGATAGAAGAAAAGGGGCTAAGATCGAAAAAACGGAGGGCGATAAACATGAAATACATGAGATAATATCACATCAAGATGAAACATTTAGAGAAAAATTGCAAGGAATCGAGGAAACGGGGGAAATGTCTAGGGGGGTCGGATCCATATTTGCAACAAGAGAATATCACAATATGTTGGTGGATATAAGAATAGGATATGAATGTAGAAGGTTGAGTGCATATATCAATCCTCATTGTGAGTGGAATTTGATTCATATTGACTTCTTGACCATTATTTTTGAGAACATACAACCAACAACTCATTCTTCTATCCTCATGGATGATGAACATTATGAATGCATGGGTCAAGTTGTGTTGCCTGTTATGGTGGGTGATATGCAATTTTCGGAAACATTCTTTGTCATGGATTGTATAGATGAAGGCTTGATCATTGGCACCCAAAGGTTCATTAAACAAAATCATCAAGAATTGGAGGTGCCTTCTCCACCCATCATCCATGCTTCTACATATATGTCTATGGAAAATCCTAATGACTATCCACCTTATGATGATTGGGGGCAAAATCACCTTTTCACAGAGCTTGCTTTTAATGAGAAAATTTTTCTTTCTACTCATGTTTTTGAATCTGATCCTTCTTTGAGTAAATCACAGGAAACCTTAGCGAATGGAGATATGGAGGACTCCAAGTGTTTGGGGGATGTGGAAGGACCCTCTCTTCCTGTAAATTGGGATCCCCCTCATGAAGCCATAAGTAGGGATGATCTGCACTCAGATGGTCAAGAAGGAGATGATCAACCATTGGTGTATCATTGATGTGGAAAAAGAGGTCGACTCTAGGGTGAATCATGACAATCCATCACCCATTTGTACACCTAGGGATTCTATGTGTAATAAGGATAAATGTCTCGATGAATCTCTAGATCAATCTCAAACCACACAGCCCATTGATCCCTTGCATAAGTCTGATGTAGGTATAGAAGATCAACCCTTGTTGCACTCCCCATGTAAGGATGAGTTTTCTAAAAAAACTCACATAGAAGGCCCAAAAGACCCTTACATCAAGAAACAGAAATCACATTTTCTTGGTAATGTCAAGCAAATTTGGGTGGCCAAGAAATTACTTAGAGCCCAACCAAATCGCACTATGATATGGGTACCAAAGAAAGCCCTTGCACAAAATCAGTCCCCTCACACTAGACTTCAAAATCTATGGTCTAGGCCTACCATGACTTATCCTCAAGAAAGACCACTTCCAATCCAAGGACCCCAAGCAATCAAGCCTAAGCTCAGACAAAATCCAAGGGGGGACTTCAAGGCAACAACCTGCACAACAAAGACACCAAGGCGAGGTAAAGAACTGAATCAAGCACAGAGCTCCGATAAAGATCAAAGAACCTCTTCTGCAAGGATATGGGTTTGGAAGACGAAAGCACTGATAGCATCCACCAAAATAAAGAGCCAGCCACGATGGATCAAACCCTCAGGAGATCATTCAAACACGAAGTGGCCAAAGGTGATCTCTACCCAGTTGCAGACTGTTCTCAAATGGATCCCGATAAGGAGGAATGATCAGTTGTCCTCTCGAGATACAATGGATACCTCCAACAAAGATGGCATCAATATCTGCAAATAACATTGAAAACCTCGACGAGCGACAACCATGTGTCCTTTGCACAACCCTGTCTTATGCACCATTCAGGTCATGCATTTCCCAAGTATGCATCATTATAGGGCCACATTACACGGTCGTGCATAGACACACTTGAGAATCCCAAGCACAAGAGCACATTGACATATGTCAAATTTTTTCTACTGATACTAACTTTTGTGTTCTTGTTTTGTGATAATTCTTCCCACAAAAAAAAAAAAAAAAAAAAAAAAAACGAGGAAGAACTTGTTCCCAGGTTTCGCTCATGGAACATGAATGAGTCATGCTTAGTTGAAGATTGAACCATCGATTACTGGGCATTTATCAGTTTGGATAGAAGTGTGTCTTGGCTTGCAGATGATTTAATTGCTGCCTTATCTCATAAATGTCAAGAACTTAGCATGAGCAGGGCATCCACAACTATGGTTTCCTCTTACTATGGTGGGAGTGAAGAGCTTGAAGGTCCGCAACTTGAGGGATGCTTAACTACCTCATGTACTAGAGCATTCAAGGAGATATCTGCACAAGGTTGTTCTAGAGGAGAAGATTCCTGCATATGGTGAGCTAAAGAGAATATGTGAAACTCAGCGTGGTGTAGTTACCCGATGTTGCTTGCCAAGGAATATAAAGCAATTCAATGCTTAGTATTTCCTGAACCAGTATGGAACAGTAGCACTGGTGAATGGTCTATGTCAATCAGCATGGTAATCTCTTAGAAACCGGCACGTGTCCAATATTCCTCTGAGTGTCAATATAGGGAAGTGAACGTGCATGAGCCCAAGCTCAGAAATGCACATTGTTAGTGACAAATGTTGCTTTGAAAACAGGAGAGGGGATCTGCCATTCAAAAGACCTCATCAGTGGACCATCAACAATGGTCCATCCCAAACGCCAAGTGTACAACATGAAGAGATGAACATCCATCGACCTTCCCCATGGTAAGCATCTTTACTTTGAAAACATCATAGCCATAATAGCGTAGGAAACCTCTTCGTCGGCATACCCTTGAGCACTTAGCTCAAGAGCCCCAATTTTTGCACCATTCTTCTTCCAATGCATTTTCCAAGTAAGCATGCATAGGGCTACATTACAAGGCCGCGCACAAGGCACATACTTTTTTCAACCCGTGCACTAACACACTTACCCATCATTCACTATGGGTTATGAGTACTTGGCATGACTACTCTGAACATCATCTTTAGAAGAGCTAGAGGACATCCTGGGGGCAAAATCAATACCTAGGGAGCGATTCGAAGCCAGTAGTTGCTCCACTCAATCTTGATAACCTCTTTTGAGCAACTCACAATCTTGGGAAGCTCACAACGATGCACTCATGTGGAATCCACGAAAGAAGCACATACCAAGGGACTACGACTTGCAAAGGCTTGCAGTGACAAATGAAGAACCTGACAACCAACGCTTCCAAATTTGGAAGATAGAGGGCTATTGTTCACACAGAATGGATACTACCTCTCAAAGCACTACATGGAACAACCACTACAACAAGGGTCTGTCAGGGACGACAGACTCGAGAGGGGGGGGAGTGTTGGAACTCAAAGTCAAGCACAAGCATGGAAGCACATCAGAAAGGTGGAAACACACAAGAAGAAGGAGCACGTAGGGAGCTCCATGAAGTAACTGTCAACTTTTCATAAGAATCCCCTACAAAAATAGTGATTTCCATCAGTAAAATCATTGTAAATACCATTTTCTATTTTGGTAGCTCCATTTTGTGCAAGCCGAGGAGTCCTCGAGCTTGAGGAGCATTAGAAGTACCATCGTACCAATTTTCATAATTTTTAGACTCCGTTTGAGCCCTCAAATAAGCCCTGGAACCTAATTTTTAACTAGGCCGGACACTAGGTCTGGACAGGGCCAAAACTAGTTAAAAACCTATAAAAAGAGCTAGAGAGCTCATTTTTGGGGTTAGCTTCTTGTAGATTTCAGTTTTGTAATAGATTTCCTTTTGTAATCAAAATCCTTCCATTGTTCCTCTCTTTGATCTTACCGTGTGCGCGTGTGTGTGTATGTGTGTGCATGTTTGTGTGCTTTCACTCACGCACTTGTGCCTTCACTTGCTCATGGTCTTCATACCGGTCCTCACGTCTCCGCGGATTGACAAGTAAAGGAGGTGGTGCTTACGCTTGAGCTACAGAGCTCGTTTCGGCCTTTGAATGCACTATCACAGTGCTTGTGCAGGATATTTTGTCTTTTTGTGCCAAAGGTATATACCAGTTTTTGTTTGCCATTATAAGCGTCTCGAAGTCTGCTACAGGTCTAGCAGAACTCCTCTGGGCAGTTCTGTTCAACTTTTTGAGATACAGTTAATTTTCTGCATCAAGGTATTTTAGTCACCGGCCATGGCTGAAAGCAATGATGTATTCCGTATGTTGGCTGTGGAGGATAAGTTGGATGGTACCAACTACCCATTATGGGCTTATATGATGCGACATGTATTGGTTGCAAAAGGATTGTGGAACATTGTGCAAGGTGTTGAAAGACGTCCTATTACACCTGCAACAACAGGTACTACAAATACAGGTGCTGGAGCTGATGAAGATGGTGTCGAAGATGATATTCTGCAGATTCATGTTCTTGTTGTTGTTTCTGTTGCACCTACTGCAGAGCAGATTCGTTGGGATGGCAGAGATGCCCAGGCACATGCATTGATAGCTTTGTCTGTCAAATGTGCCATTATTCCTCATATTCGCTCTTGCAGAACAACTAAGGATGCTTGGGATACACTTACCACATTGTACCAAGCTAGGAATGAGGCTCGTGTTGCTTACCTCCGAAAACAGTTGGAGAGTGAGCACATGAATGAAGGTGATTCTATGGACAGTTTCCTAATGAAGATCAAAGACTTGAAGGAACAATTGATTTCTACTGATGAGGTTATACCAGATAGCTCACTTATGCAGACCGTTCTGAATGGTCTTCCTGATCATATCATAGTTTTGCTTCTACTCTTCGTTTGATGATGAAAGACAATCTGAATGCCTTATCATTTGAGGAGTTAGTCTCTGTTTTGTTGCAGGAAGATCAGTCCAGGCAAAACAGATCCATTATGCGAGTTGCAGATCAAGCTTTCCTAGCTAGTTAGAAGGGCAAAGGAAAATGGAGCTCTTCAACTAGTAAGCAAAAATCTGCTAATTCTGCATATTCGAAGAAGGAAGATAAAGATGAGAAGAAATCAGAAAAGCAGAAATTGTTTTGTAAGTACTGTAAAGGGAATGATCATATCATAAAGAACTGTCCAAAACCGACTGCTAAAGAGGCAAAGAAGAAAGAGGCTGGAATGGTTGTTGTAGAGGCCTCTATACCAAAAATAGAGTCTGCAAATCTTGTGCAAGAAGAAGAATAGGTGTTTACTACTGTCTGAGTTTTGACCCATCTTCTCATGAGCAGTGCATGTTTGCGGTAGACTCTGATGTTTGGTATTTTGATAGTGGGGCAACCAAACATATTACCTCGCAGTGCAGTTTCTTCTCTTCACTCGAGCCTGCCCCTACAGGGAATACTGTTACATGCGCCAACAACTCCTCTTATCCTGTTATGGGAGTTGATAAGATCATTTTGACTATTACTGATGATAGTTCTTTCACTTTGTCTGATGCTTTATTTGTGCCAGGGATCAAGAAGAATCTGTTATCAGTTTCTGCATTAGCCAAGATTGGCTTGGTTGTGAAATTTGTTCATGACAGATGTACAGTTCATGATCTGTCAAACGACGATGTGATTATTGCTTCTGGCATTTTATGTTGTGGGTTGTATAAGCTCATAGACTATGAAAGATCTTTAAATGATTGGGCATGTGCAGTAAATGATTCTCAAGCTATGTCAGATGCAAAGCTTTCGCATGCACGCTTTGGTCATCTGAATTTTGCTAGTTTGCTACGCCTGCAGAAATCTGAAATGGTGTCCTCTTTGCCCAAACTTGAGGCACGTGGAAAACAAGTTTATGAAGGTTGTATTTTGAGCAAAATGCAGCATTCCTCCTTTCCAAAAGATGGTTCAGTTCGGGCTACACAGAAATTGCAGCTTGTACATAGTGATGTCTCTGGTCCTATGCAGACACCCTCTTTTGGAAATTACCTTTACTTCGTGACTTTCATTGATAATTTTTCCAGGCATGCATGGGTATATCCACTCAAAGCAAAGTCCAAAGTGTTCATGTGCTTTAAACAGTTTTTGGTTTTGGTTGAAAATCTGTCAGCATGTAAAATGGGCACCCTCCGTTCAGACGAGGGGGGGAATATATGTCTTCTGATTTTAATGCATTTCTGGCTAAACGTGGGATAAAACACTAGTGTACAGTGCCGTATACACCTCAACAGAATGGAGTTGCTGAACGAAAGAACAGGTCTCTCACGGAGATGGCGAGGTGTATGGTCAAGAGTCAGGCTTTACCTCATAGTTTCTGGCTTGAGGCTGTCATGTGTGCAGCATATGTACTGAACAAGTGTCCCACTAAAGCACTGTAGTCTATCACTCCATATGAGGCTTGGCATGATCGCAAGCCATCTGTTGCTCATCTGCGTGTTTTTGGTTGTTTGGCATACGCATTAGTGCCTGAACAACATCGTAGAAAATTGGATGATAAAGCAGTAAAATGTATTTTTGTTGGGTACAGTTCTGAAAGTAAAGGCTATTGTCTGTATCATCCACAGACTAAACGCATTCTGGTTAGCCGTGATGTTGTTTTTGTGGAAGATGCTATTCAGCCATTGCTTTCATGTATTAAGGAGACATCTGTTAGCTCCAAAGAGATGTATGATACTTTGATGCCTCTTTTTACAGGTGGATAGTCTAGTGCTGGTCCTAATGAGGCAACTTCTCAGCCTTTGCAGGTTTCATATGATGATGCAGATCATTCCATCTCTTATGCAGATTTATATGATGCACTTGTTGATGAGAGAGCTGATATTGAGCAGGCAAAAACTATGCCAAAATGGTTGCAGACTTTGCGTGACAGCAAATTAGATGCACCTTTGTCATATCGTACTCGTTCAGGCTCTCATAGTGCCTCCTTTGCATCAGATTGCTATGTTGTGGCTGCATCTAGTCTCTATGATGAGAATGAGCCTGTTTCTTTTGATGAAGCACTGAATTCAGAAAATTGGATGGCTGCTATGCAATCTGAATATGATGCTATAATGAAGAATGTTACATGGTCTTTATGTGACTTGCCTCCTAGCAAGAAGGCCATTGGCACTAAGTGCGTATACAAGCTGAAGCGTAAACCTGATGGTATAGTTGATAGGTATAAGGCTAGGCTTGTTGCAAAGGGTTATGCGCAAGAAAGAGGCATTGATTTTGATGAGACCTTTGCACCTACATGTCGTATGACTACTGTTCGGAGCATTTGTGCACTTGCAGCCCATCATGGTTGGAATGTACATCAGTTGGACATTAAAACAACATTTTTGAATGGTGACTTGCATGAAGAAGTGTATGTTTTTCAGCCCCGTGGCTTTGTGCAGAAAGGGCATGAAAACCAGGTGTGCAGGTTAAAGAAGGCATTATATGGTTTAAAGCAAGCACCACGTGCTTGGTATGAGAAGATACATGCCTATCTGGTTGCACATGGTTTTGAGAATAGTCCAACTGAAAGCACCTTATATGTTAAGCGTGCAAATGATGTGCTTCTGATCATTGTTGTTTATGTTGACGACATGCTGCTCACTGGTCCTACTGAGAAGCATATTGCTAATTTCAAGGCTGATTTGCATGCCTCATTTGAGATGTCTGATTTGGGGCATTTGCATCACTATTTGGGCATTTAGTTTATGCAAGTTGATGGTGGAATGACTTTGTGTCAAACGAAATATATTGACACATTATTGCTGCGTTTCGGACTTGAAGACTGTAAGCCTATTGCCACTCCTATGGAGAGAGGTTTACGATTGAGTCTTCATGATGCTGGAGATGCATTTGATGTTGTTATCTATCTGCAGGCTGCTGGATGCTTGATTTACTTATGCATTACATGGCCAGATATTCAGTTTGTTGTCTCATAGATGAGCAGGTTTATGCATTGCCCAGGAGTCATGCATTAGAAGGCGATTAAGTGCATCTTTCGCTACTTGAGTGGTACTCGGCTACTTGGGTTGTTTTATCCCAAGGGGGGATCACTACCGCCAGATTTGCATGCTTTCTCTGACTCAGATTGGGCTGGTTGCTATGACACTCGTGTGTCCACCAGTGGTTTTTGCTTCATGCTTGGTAGCTCATGTATATCTTGGTTGAGCAAGAAGCAGCCTACTGTGGCCACTTCCAATTGTCAGGCTGAGTATAGTGCAGCTTTCACAGCTACTGTTGAGTGTGTGTGGCTCAGATGCCTTATGGCTGATTTGGATGTTGGTCAGACTTCTGCCACCACCATCTTCACTAACAGTCAGAGCGCATTGGCAATTGCGAGGAACCCTGTGTTCCATGCTCGCACTAAGCACATTGAGGTGCATTATCATTATGTCAGGGAGAGGCTCTCTGTTGGGGAGATCAGCTTGGCATATGTGCCCACGCAGGAGAACATTGCAGACCTTTTCACGAAGGCTCTACCTAGGGAGAAGTTTGAAGCTTTCAGCAAAGCTTTGGGCTTACTTCCTTTTGTGGAGTGATTTCCACATAGCTTGGCACTTCCTTATACATGAGTGCTAGCTACTTGTTCACCGCATCACTCCCATGGGGAATTTGTTGATATATTTAGGTAGTGATGTGTGTGAACACACTAGGACCACCGGGGTGCTTTTTTCCCTCTTTAGGAGGTTTTTTTCCCTCGGCTTGTATATACGCCTATTGCCCTAATGGGCTACTTATCTTTGTACATTCTTTAGTAGTACATTCAGTATTTTGTGTTTGTGCTCCAAGCTTCTTCTTCTTCCTTGTGTTGTTTGCGTGCTTCCGCAGACATCTAACTCCAACACATAGGTCATGGTATGAAGAGGATAAATAGAAAATAAACTTACCCTATGATCTTGATCCAAATTTTCTATCCATCATGTAGCAAGCATGATACACAGGACTCTAGGAGTGAATTAGATGATGATCAAGATGAGAAGGAGAGAGGCTACACTCTTTGAAAATCAAGAGGAAAATCTAAGATGCAAGAATGTGGAGAATGCTCCAAATTCACTCCTAGAAGATCACCAAGGGAGAAAAGAAAACCTGAAAGGTATGGTTATGACTCTACCTTTGTAACCAAATACGCCATCTATTTGGCAAAAGACTCGAGTTCAAAGGAACCATCAACTTACAAGAAGCCAAAGGTAACCTTAATTGGGAGATGCTAGGGAGGAGTAAATAGAAGCTCTAAAGGAGGACACATGGTAGTTAGTTCCAATGCAAAACAATAAGAAGGTAATAGGTAACATATGGGTCTATAATTGAAAAGGAATTCAGATGGATCAATTTGTAGGTACAAAGCCAAGTTAGTTGCTAAAGAATGTTCTCAAACTCAGGGCATAGATTATGAAGGAAATTTCTCACTAGTTGCCAAAATGACCACCATCAAGACCTTGCTAAGTGTTGCAGCTACAAGGAATTGGAAGCTACTTCAACTTGTTGTGATGAACGCTTTTCTCAATGGGTGGATCAATGAAGAGGTATACATGTCACAACCCCCAAGATTTGAAAATCCTAATTATCTGACTTACGTATGCATTCTTAAAAAGGCATTGTATGATTTAAAACAAGCTCCTAGAGCTTGGAACTATAGAATGATGACTTATCTACAAGATCAGTTATTCAAATCAAGCAAAGCAGATACTTCATTATTCATCAAGAAGGTTCATAATGGACTTATCTATTTATGTGTGTATGTAGACATAATTATGACAGGTGATGATATGAATGGAATAGAAAAGTTCAAAAGGTATATGCAGGAAGAACTCAAGATTAGTGATCTTGGAGAACTCATATTCTTCTTAGGTATGTAGGTCATCTATATGGATCAAGGGATGTACTTGACTCAAAGAAGGTAAATTCAGGATCTACTCTTGAAATTCAAGATGGAGAATTCACCTATAGGAACACAAATGGAGATCAATCATGAATTTAGTGTTTATGAAGGTGAAGAGATTGACGATATAAAAGAGTATCAAAGTCTTGTAGTTAGCCTAATATATGCTACACATACAAGGGCATATATTTCATACACTGTTGGATTACTAAGTCAATTTATGCACTCTCCAAGAAATCCACATATGGATGAAGCTAAGAGAGTAGTCAAATACCTCAAAGGCACTCTTAATGAAGGTATATTCTACTCTTAGACATAATATTTGGATCTCAAGTTATACTCAGATGCAGATTGGACAAGATCCAAGGATGATAGGAGAAGTACATCAAGGCTTCTAGCATTTGCAGGATCTAAGATTGTGTCATGTCATGGAGTTCCAAAACGCAACTTATAGCTGCACTATCCTCAACTGAAGCTGAATATAGAGGATTGGCCATAGCAATTTGAGAATCCATGTGGTTAAAGGAGTTATATGCACATTTTGGACTTGTGAGTTCCAAACCTCACATAGTTGGAGACAACATAAGCTCAATGCATCTACCAAAAAACCCTGTATACCATGAAAGAACCAAGCATATAGAAGTTCATTATCATTTCATTATAGAAAAGCTCTTGCAAAAGGAAAATGGTGTTTCATTTATTCCAATAGAGAAGCAAGTAGCAGATATGATGACTAAAGCTCTTAACGGAGTCAAACTTTGCAGGTTCAAAGCAATTGATAGGATTCAAATAATCAAAGATTGAAGACTCAATCAGGTTTTACCTTGAGGGGGAGTTGTTAGATCAACAAGATATCAACATTCTTGGAAAAAAGTATATCAAATATCAAACCCCAAGTTTATTACTTGGAGAAATCTTAGTCCTATGGAGATCATATATTTTCTCTTCTTATCCTCTGTAAACTCGCTAGATGATTAAATCTTCTTGTAATATAGTGCTTAGAAATCTCACTAAGGATGTAAAAGAAGCCAAAATACACAAGATAAGTAGTTTAGATCATCTCCAAATACTCTCAACCAAGCTTTAATATATTCCTCACTTTCCTCTTTTATAAGAGAAAAGAGTTCATCACATCTAACTCAATCCTGCATGGATTAGAGATTCAAATTCAGACAAAATCTCATGGGAACTCACGAGGAAGCATGCACAAGGGTATATATACACTCTATGCACTTATACAGATAGAATGATGAGAATTTAAATCAGTTTGATTCATTACTTATCCATTTTATGTTTCTCTGCACCTTCTCCAAAGTCGACAAATTTGCAAAGATTGGTTCTCACGCGTTAGAGGTCCAAGGCTTATTTATAAGGGCTCATTGTAAAGGTACTAGCTTTTAGTTTATGTATATATTGTTTGATATCATTTGAATTTATCCTTTGTGAGAAACAAAACATTTTATCTCTCGAGTTCATTCTCTACACATTCCTGAAAAGTCAAGGCCACACCTTCTCAATGCTAAACTTGTAACCAAAGCATGGCTTGTTAATAAATCCAGTTCTTATGATATGAGATACTTGACCCTATAATCCACCATCCTCTAAGAGGGATTTAGCCAATTATAATAAGGTTGGGAGCACTGAATATTAGAAGTTGCATAATCCAACCAAAATAGTAAGCTCTTCTTGTACTTGCTTATGAGTAAGTGATCAATTTTGAACCAATCTTTCTCACTAATCTTCCAAAGCACTTAGGGAGTTGACTTCCCTAGGTTCATATAATCAACAAGTATGTGACAAATACCTTGTTGAAGGAAGTGCTTCTACCTACTGAATAGTGAACTAAACGTTATTTGTGTCTTCCCCATATCAATTATCTTTCTATATGTTACACTATTCTCTATGTACACTATTTTCACTTGCTTTGATACCAATTTTTTGTTTTCAGTACCACAATCAATATTAAGACATAGAGAAAATTGAGATAAGATGGAGAACAAACAAGATGAGAAGAGATAAAGGAGCATACGTCCCCATATAATCCATACATCCCAAACATGAAGTACACGAAGTTAAAAAGAAGCTAAAAGATATGCATGATGAAGTGCTACTATTTTTCTGCTTCTTCATAACTCCACAATCTCCATAATTTGAATATGATCTTCTCCAAGTATGGATAAGCTTCAAGTTGTTTCCCTCCTTGTTGAGAATCAACAAAACACACAACTCTAGTCCTCCAAGGTGAAGAGACCCTTATCCTACCAAGCTCTCTAGGATCTCTCTGTGTGGTGATGTTTAAGACCATCTATCCTTGTCTATTTATAACCATAATTTGTCTTTCATAAAGCTATTAGAGCTTGGGTGATGAATCTTTACAAAAGATAAAAAGCTACCTATTATGCTTTTTTTGGAAAAAAATTGCAGCTTTTTGTTTCTTTGGGAAAAGTGTTGTTATGATTACCTCCTAACTTTTTGTTTGTTTCAATTATAGGCATTGGATGCTAATAACCAGATCTTGCAAAATATCACACTAGAAAGTGATGTTATTGAAATATTTTTACTTTGAACAAAAATAATGGTTAGGGATTTTACCCTCAAAATTTGATCCAAATGCTATGTTTCATATACTCTTTGATTGGTCTTGAAGAGTAATATCTATACATCCTATCATTTTAACCTTCCAATTTTGATCATTTTTTACCATTTTCTTAACCAACTTTGACCATAATTGACTTCAAAAATTTTTGAACTTTTCATGAAGAGTGTGCAACCCCCTTGTGGAAGGTTGCTATTCTAAGATTTTATAGGATTAAACCAAACCTTTCCCATCTCGTGTTTGAGTGACATGTTCTTTCTTTCAGCAACTCCATTCTGTTGAGGTGTATATGGAACTGTACACTTGTGTTTTATCCCACGTTCAGCCAGAAATGCATTAAAATCAGAAGACATATATTCCCCCCTTGATATGAACAGAGGTTGCCCATTTTACATGCTGACAAATTTTCAGCCAAAACCAAAAACTGTTTGAAGCACATGAATACTTCGGACTTTTCCTTCAATGGATATACCCATGCATGCCTGGAAAAATTATCAATGAAAGTCACGAAGTAAAGGTAATTTCCAAAAGAGGGTGTCTGCATAGGACCAGAGACATCACTATGTACAAGCTGCAATTTCTGTGTAGCCCAAACTGAACCATCTTTTGGAAAGGAGGAATGCTACATTTTGCCCAAAATACAACCTTCACAAACATGTTTTCCACGTGCCTCAAGTTTGGGCAAAGAGGACACCATTTCAGATTTCTGCACGCGTAGCAAACTAGCAAAATTCAGATGACCAAAGCGTGCATGCGAAAGCTTTGCATCTGACATAGCTTGAGAATCATTTACTGCACATGCCCAATCATTTACAGATCTTTCATAGTCTATGAGCTTATACAGCCCACGACATAAAATGCCAGAAGCAATAATCACATCGCCATTTGACAGATCATGAATTGTACATCTGTCATGAACAAATTTCACAACCAAGCCAATCTTGGCTAATGCAGAAACTGATAACAGATTCTTCTTGATCCCTGGCACAAATAAAGCATCAGACAAAGTGAAAGAACTATCATCAGCAATAGTCAAAATGATCTTATCAACCCCCATAACAGGATAAGAGGAGTTGTTGGCGCATGTAACAGTATTCCCTGTAGGGGCAGGCTCGAGTGAAGAGAAGAAACTGCACTGCGACGTAATATGTTTGGTTGCCCCACTATCAAAATACCAAACATCAGAGTCTACCGCAAACATGCACTGCTCATGAGAAGATGGGTCAAAACTACAGACAGTAGTAAACGCCTATTCTTCTTCTTGCATAAGATTTGCAGACTCTATTTTTGGTATAGAGGCCTCTACAACAACCATTCCAGCCTCTTTCTTCTTTGCCTCTTTAGCAGCCAGTTTTGGACAGTTCTTTATGATATGATCATTCCCTTTACAGTACTTACAAAACAATTTCTGCTTTTCTGATTTCTTCTCATCTTTATCTTCCTTCTTCGAATATGCAGAATTAGCAGATTTTTGCTTACTAGTTGAAGAGCTCCATTTTCCTTTGCCCTTCTAACTAGCTAGGAAAGCTTGATCTGCAACTCGCATAATGGATCTGGTTTGCCTGGATTGATCTTCCTGCAACAAAACAGAGACTAACTCCTCAAATGATAAGGCATTCAGATTGCCTTTCATCATCAAACGAAGAGTAGAAGCAAAACTCTGATATGATCAGGAAGACTATTCAAAACGGTCTGCATAAGTGAGCTATCTGGTATAACCTCATCAGTAGAAATCAATTGTTCCTTCAAGTCTTTGATCTTCATTAGGAAATTGTCCATAGAATCACCTTCATTCATGTGCTCACTCTTCAACTGTTTTCGGAGGTAAGCAACACGAGCCTCATTCCTAGCTTGGTACAATGTGGTAAGTGTATCCCAAGCATCCTTAGCTATTCTGCAAGAGCAAATGTGAGGAATAATGGCACGTTTGACAGACAAAGCTATCAATGCATGTGCCTGGGCATCTCTGCCATCCCAGCGAATCTGCTCTACAGTAGGTGCAGCAGAAACCGTAGCACAAAGAGGAATATGCAGAATATCACCATCTTCTACACCTTTTGCATCAGCTTCAGTACCTGCAGTTGTAACAATTGCAGGTATGATAGGACATTTTTTGACACCCTGCACAATGCTCCACAGTCCTTTTGCAACCAACACATGTCGCATCATATAAGCCCATAATGGGTAGTTGGTACCATCCAACTTATCCTCAACAGCCAACATACGGAATACATCACTTCTTTCAGCCATGGCCAATGACTAAAATACCTTGATGCAGAAAATTGACCGTATCTCAAAAAGTTGAACAGAACTAGTTACCTAGATGAATTCCGTTAGACCTGTAGCAGACTTCGAAACACTTATACTGGCAAACAAAAAGTGGTATATACCTTTGGCACAAAAAGATGAAATAGCCTACACAAGCACTGTGATAGTGCGTTTGGAGGTCGAAACAAGCTCAGATCGCGATTTCAGCACCACCTAGCGAAGCTGTTTTGATCTTGAAAACATGTTGAGTATGGTCACCAAAATTCGTGCGATTTTGAGACTGCAACCGGAGGAGTGTCGACGGCACCCTAGATGAAGCGATGGCCTGCTATGATACCAATTGTTGGAGTTAGACATCTATGAAAGCACGCAAACAGCACAAGGACGAAGAAGCTTGGAGCACAACACACAATACTGAATGTATTACTAGACAATGTACAAAGATAAGTAGCCCATTAGGGCAATAGGCGTATATACAAGCCGGGGGAAAAAACTCCTAAAGAGGGAAAAAAGTGCCCTGGCAGTCCTAGTGTGTTCAGACACATCACTACCTAAATATATCAACAAATTCTGTTGATATATTTAGGTAATGATGTGTGTGAACACTTTAGGACCACCGGGGCACTTTTTTCCCTCTTTAGGAGGTTTTTTTTTTCCCGCCTTGTATATATGCCTATTCCTCTAATAGGCTACTTGTCTCTGTACATTCTGTAGTAATACATTCAGTATTGTGTGTTGTGCTCCAAGCTTCTTCTTCTTCCTTGTGTTGTTCACGTGCTTCCCCAGACGTCTAACTCCAACAATTGGTATCACAATAGTTCGCCGCTTAATCTAGGGCGTTGTCGACACCTCTCCAATTGCAGTCTTAGAATCGCACAAATTTTGGTGAGCATACTCAACATATTTCCAAGATCAAAACACCTTCATTGTGTGGTGCCGAAATCGCGATCTGAACTCGTTTCGGCCTCCGAATGCACTATCGTGGTGCTTGTGTAGGTTATTTTGTCTTTTTGTACCAAAGATATATACCAGTTTCGGTGGTGAAGGAATAGTTGATTTCTGCTAATGAGGTTATACCAGATAGCTCCCTTGTGCAGACCATTCTGAATGGTCTTCTTGGTTTATATCAGAGTTTTGCTTCTACTCTTTGGTTGATGATGAAAGGCAATCCAAATGCCTTGTCATTTGAGGAGTTAGTATCTGTTCTGTTGCAGGAAGATCAATCCAGGCAGAACAAGTCCATTATGCGAGTTGCAGATCAAGCATTCTTGGCTAGTCAAAAGGGCAAAGGAAAATGGAGCTCTTCAAGTAGTAAGCAGAAATTTGCTAATTATGCACAATCGAAGAGGGAAGACAAAGATGAAAAAAATCAAAAAAGCAGAATTTGTTCTACAAGTACTGTAAAGGAAATGATCATATCACAAAGAACTGTCCAAAATTGGCTGTGAAAGAGGCAAAGAAAAAAGAGGTTGGAATGGTTGTTGCAGAGGCCTCTACACCAAAAACAGATTCTGCTAATCTTGTGCATGAAGAAGAATGGGTGTTTACTACTTGAGGCACCTAGAAAACATGTTTCTGAAGGCTATATTTTGGGAAAAATGCAGCATTCCTCATTTCCAAAAGATGGTTCCATTCGGGCTACTCAGAAATTGTAGCTTGTACATAGTGATGTCTGTGGTCCTATGCAGACACCTTATTTTGGAAACTATCTTTACTTCATGGCTTTCATTGATGATTTTCCAGGCATGCATGGGTGTATCCATTGAAGGCATGTCCGAAGTGTTCATGTGCTTCAAACAGTTTTTGGTTTTGGCTAAAAATCTATCAACATGTAAAATGGGCACCCTCCATTCTGATCAAGGGGGGGAATATATGTCTTCTGATTTTAATGCATTTCTAGCTGAATGTGGGATAAAACACCAGTGTACAGTGCCATATACACCTCAACAAAATGGATTCGCTGAACAAAAGAACAGGTCACTCATGGAGATGGCGAGGTGTATGGTCAAGAGTCAGGCTTTACCACATAGTTTCTGGCTTGAGGCTATCATGTGTGCAGCATATGTACTTAACAGACATCCCACTAAAGCGCTACAATCTATCACTCCATATGAGGCTTGGCATGATCGCAAGCCATCTGTTGCTCATCTGCGTGTTTTTGGTTGTTTGGCATATGCATCAGTGTCTGAACAACATCGCAAAAAATTGGATGATAAAGCACTAAAATGTATTTTTGTTGGGTATAGTTCTGAAAGTAAAGGCTATCGTCTCTATCATCCATAGACTAGACGCATTCGGGTTAGCTATGATGTTGTTTTTGTGGAAGATGTTATTCAGCCATTACTTTCATGTACTAAGGAGACATCTGTTAGCTCCAAAGACATGTATGATACTTTGCTGCCTCTTTTTAGAGTTGGACAGTCTAGTGCTGGTCCTAATGAGGCAGCTTCTCAACCTTTGCAGGTTTCATGTGATGATGTACATCATCCCATTTTTTATGCAGATCTACATGATGCACTTCTTGATGAGAGAGTTGATATTGAGGAGGCAAGAACTATGCCAAAATGGTTGGTGCAAACTTTGTGTGATAGCAAATTAGATGAACCTCTATCATATCGTACTCGATCAGGCTCTCATAGGCCTCTTTTGCATCAGATTGTTATTATGGCTGCATCTAGTCCTTGTGATAAGAATGAGCTTGTTTCATTTGACGAAGCACAAAATTCAGAAAATTGGATGGCTGTTATGCAATCTGAATATGATGCTATAATGAAGAATGGTACTTGGTCTTTATGTGACTTGCCTCCTGGCAAGAAGGCCATTGGCACTAAGTGGGTTTACAAGCTAAAGCTAATCGTGATGTAACAATTGATAGGTATAAGGCTAGGCTTGATGTAAAGGGTTATGCACAGGAAAGAGGCATTGATTTTGATGAGACCTTTGCACCTACATGCCGTATGACTAATGTTGAGAGCATTTGTGCACGTGCAACTCATCACGGTTGGAATGTACATTAGTTGGACATTAAAACTACATTTCTGAGTGGTGACTTGCATGAAGAAGTGTATGTTTTTCAGCCCCATGGCTTTGTGCAGAAAGGGCATGAAAAACATGAAGCTTTCCGCAGATCTTTGGGTTACTTCCTTTTGTGGAGTGATTTCCACATAGCTTGGCACTTTCTTATACATGAATGCCAGTTATTGTTCACTGCATCACTCCCAAGGGGGATTTGTTGATATATTTAGGTAGTGATGTGTGTGAACATTCTAGGATCGTCGGGGCACTTTTTTCCCTCTTTAGGAGGTTTTTTTCCTTCGGCTTGTATATATGCCTATTGCCCTATTGGCCTACTTATCTTTGTACATTCTCTAGTAATACATTCAGTATTGTGTGTTGTGCTCCAAGCTTCTTCTTCTTCCTTGTGTTGTTCGCATGCTTCCACAGATGTCTAACTCCAACAGATTCCAACCACTTAGTTTTTGTGACTTACAACTCTTAAAGCTATGAGATTCTCTCAAGCTTTTTCCATTTACATGTATCTTGAGTTAAACTCAAGTTGAGTTAAACTCAAGAGATTTACAAGAGATGTTCATGTGTGACTTATGAATAGTCATGCTTAAGATATGAAGTAAGCCTTTGATATTTGGTCAAGCATCAAGGCTTTCCAAATGTACCAACAACTCCCCCTCAAGCATAAGATGCTTGGGTCTTCATTCCATAGGTATCTCGTGCATTCCAATCACTGATTTGAACCTATTGAGTTTCTTCCATCAAGTTTTTTGCTCATCATGTCTACACATTGCATCTGTGTAGATACATAAGACAGGTGTATCTCTTCGCTTGCAATATTTTCTCTAACAAAGTGATAATGGACTTCTATATGCTTAGTCCCTAAATCTGTGTATAGGATCTTGATCCACATTGCTTCCCAAGTTGCATTTGCCAATCCTCTCTATTAAGCTTCAGTTGAAGAGAGTGCTATTGTAGGTTGTTTCTTGGAAGACCAAGAAATGAGCTTTGTACCTGCAAAAGATAGATATCCAGATGTACTTCTTCTATCATCTTTTGATCTTGCCCAATATGCATCAGTGAATAACTTTACATTTAAATCAGATGTGTAAGGATAATATAGGCCTTCATTAATTGTTCTCTTCAGATACTTCAATATCCTTTTGGCTGCATCCATGTGAGGTTTCCTAGGAGTGTGCATAAATTGGCTAAGCACACTTACTCCATAGAAAATATCAACCCTAGTTAGGGTTGCATAGTTCAAGCTTCCAACTAGACTTTGATAGCTTGTAATGTCTTCAATAGGTTCCCCTTCATGAGCACTTAACTTGTGATTGACCTCCATAGGAGTGCCTGCAACCTTAGTATCATGCATCTTGAACTTTGCAATCATATCTTTAACATACTTCCTTTGAGTAAGGAAGACCCCTTTATCTATATAGACAACTTCTAATCCAAGAAAATAAGTGAGCAATCCAAGGTCACTTATCTTGAATTCTTCTTTCATTTGGGCATTAATCTTCTTGATTCCATCTGCATCATTACCTATAAGAATAATATCATCTACATACACACATAGATATATAACTTCAGATTTATTCCTCTTAATGAAGAGTGAAGAATCAGCCTTGCTCATCTTGAATCCCTTATCCTGCAAGAATGTAACCAATCTATGGTTCCAAGCTCTAAGAGCTTGCTTGAGATCATAAAGAGCTTTCCTGAGTTTGCACACATACTCAGGATGTACATTATCAACAAATCTAGGAGGTTGTTCCATGTACACCTCCTCTGAAATCCAACCATTTAAGAATGCATTTTTTACATCCAACTAATAAATGTTCCAATTCCTTGAAGTGGCTATACTTATGAGAACTCTGATTGTTGGCATCTTTGCCATAGTAGAGAAGCTCTCCTCATAATCAATCCCTTGGGTTTGAGCAAATCCTTTAGCCATAGTTCTTGCTTTGTACCTATTTATTGATCCATCAGAATTCTTTTTTACCTTATAAATCCATCTAGATCCAATGATCTTCATGGATTGGTTCTTGGGAACTAGGTCCCAAGTCTGATTCTCGTGAAGTGCTTGTATCTCTTCCTCCATTGCTTCATTCCATTCTGATTTCTTGTTTGCTTCTTCAAAGATTGATTTCTCTTCTGAGTTGATATCTAGAGCAATATAGATTGAGTGTTTACTGACTAGAGAGGTGTCATATCCATACCTTTCTGGCTTCTTCTTTTCTCTAGTTGATCTCCTTATTGTTTGTTGAGAGGATTTTGGAATATCCCTCAAGTCCTGCATCTTCTCTTTACCTTTGTTGCTTACCTTTGTTGCTCCATACCTTGAAGTTCCTTCTTGGTGTCTTTTGACCATCATCAGAGTCACCTGAATCTTCATTTTGTTGATGATTTTCCTTTTGAATTGTAGGAAAGTCTTCTTCTAGGTCATAAGCAAGTTTGATTTTTCTACAATCATCTTCCAACCACGAGTTGTTTTCATCAAAGACAACATCTCTACTAACAATAAAGCCTTTAGTACTTGGATTATACAAACTATACCCTTTTTTATTAAGATCATATCCTATGAACACACATTTCTCTGCCTTAAGATCCATTTTTTCTCGGATTGTGATGGAACATGTGCATAAGCTATGCAGCCAAAGATTCTGCAATGATCTAGGCTAGGCCTTCTTCCATTCCAAGCTTCATATGGTATCATCCCATCCAATGCTTTAGATGGGAGTCTATTTATGAGATAGGCGGCTATAGACACAGCCTCTGCCCATAGGTAGTTGGGCATCTTTTTATCATTAATCATGGACCTTGCTACCTCCACAATGGTCTTGTTCCTCCTTTCTGCTACTCCATTTTGTTCCAGAGTATACCTGGTAGTAATTTCTCTCTTCATACCTCTATCTTGGAGGTATGCATCAAACTCATGGGATAAGTATTCTCCCCCTCCATCTGACCTTAACCTTTTCAATGTTTTCCCTGTTTGATTTTCAACAAGAGCAAGATATTTTTTGAAAAAATTGAACACTTCATCTTTGTGCTTCATAAAATAAAGTATAGTCCATCTATTACAATCATCAATGAATGATACATAGTACTTGGATCCTAAAATTGAAGGGTCTTTGCTAGGTCCCCAAACATCTGTGTGGACTAGCTCCAAGAGATCACCATGAATATAACCTTTCTTCATAAATGGTTGTATATGAGTGTAGCTCAGTGATGAGTAGCACCTCATTTAATGTCAATCCGAGAAGACGTGAGGATGGTATGAAGACCTCGAGCAAGTGAAGGCACAAGTGCGTGAGTGAGAAGCACACTAACATGCACACACACACACGCGCACACGCGGCAAGACAAAGAGTTAGAAGCAATGGAGTTCTTAGATTACTTTCAAAAAGCTCATATAAGTTCAATTCACTTACAAGCTACCTCCAAAATGAGCCTTCTAGCCCCTTTTATAGTTTTTGACTAGGTTTTGGCCATGTCCAGACCTAGTGTCCGACCTAGTTAAAAATTAGGTTCTCTACCCTATTCGGAGGTTGAAACGAAGTCTAAAAAATGTGAAAACTGACAGGTAGGTACTTCTAAAGCTCCTCAAGCTCAAGGACTCCTTGGCTTGCACAAAATGGAGCTACAAAAATATGAAATGGTATTTACAACGGTTTTTAGTGATGAAAATCACTATTTTTGTAGGGGTTTCTATTAATATTTTGACATACATTTCCTGGAGCTCCCTACTTGCTCCTTCTCCTTGTGTGTCCACCTCGTTTATATGCATTAGTGTCCTGAAAAAATATTGGCCTACTTGCCAGATCGTCGTTGACTACTCTGTCTGCTTGTACTTTCTCTTCTCTCTGACTCCCTTCGTAAGCTTCCTTGGCTTGTGAGTCCTTCAGTTCCAACACCCCCCCTCTCTCGTGTCTGTCGTCCCTGACAGACCTTTGTTGGGTGGGTCGTTGGATGTAGTACTCGACAACATCTTGTGCTAAGTGATGTTCTGCAATTCGCAACCCTTTGGCCAAGTTCGTGAGTAGAGCATCCCAATCTACTGGCCCGGGAACCTCTAGATGTGGTATACGTAACTTTTCTGAATGGAGAGCTTGTTCCACTGCAAACAACTGCAATAAATGTGATGGTCTGGGAATGAATATCTCTAGTGATATTCCCAGAATCCCGTGACAAACATTTCTTCAAACGTATGTTTGAAGCAGGCTGGTATATACTTGATACGCGCGTGCCATGCATATACAACATTAATAGATGGGGTTGCGCTCATGTCGTAGACGAGGTCCTGATTACCTTCATTAAATCCAAGAGCTGACAGATGAGGTTCCTTGACATTCTTGAAAGTCCTGAAGGTGACCAACATGAGTTCAAAGACACATTTGGGCCATGACATCTGGTACATTTTTGAACCGGACCCCTCAGTGCCGAATCATTGAAATCATATATCCGATGGTAGGTTGGCCTTTAGGTGGTGCTAGGTAGACATAATTGAGCCATTTCTCGCATCCCTTGTTTGTCAGCATGGTTTTTGTGTATTCCGGCCATGACCTTCTTCGAAATATCAGGCAGTAGCATGGGTTGTATTTGATGTACAAAGGCATGTTATTCCATGTTCTTACCATCTCTGGGTAGGTTTCCAGTAGGCGAATCCTCCACGTCGGTTGATGTATATTGCCCTGGTTGGCACTTATTGGGATGTCGTCAGGTGCGAATTGTGTAGCCGAGGTTGGTTCTTTTGAGGTTAGGCTCTTGATTTCAGCATTGTAGTCCGCCATTAGGACACAGAAAGGAACATACAAATCGTCGGATGTGTCGATCCACCTATGATGGGAGAGGTTGCGAAAGTACTCCGATTTTATAACTACCTCTTCCAAGTGGGACATTGATGCTATCTGAACTGCCACTCTATCATCATGGGTTGTGGCCACTTTCTCTAACCTCTGCATCCATTCAGGAGCCTCTATCTCGATGGTGTCCATGCCTTCTTCTGTTTGCTTGCCTCCTGGTGCAGGCATGGGAACGTATGGATCTTCGAATGTTTCCTCTATTTCAATCGGCACTAGATCTTCAGGCTCGGGCTCTACAAGGGGAGAGGGTTGATGCTCGTATTGCATGACTTTACTGCATAATTCTTCGAGTTCTGCTCTGAGTTTAGTGACTTCTTCCGATGTGTCATCTGCGGCTGTGACTTTGCTTGGTGACTCCTGCTGAGTTGCCAGTTGCTTAAGTAGGTCATCTCTTTCTCGTTCTAATGATGCATGGGCCTCTAGGAGGTCGACATGGGTTTCTAACACAATTTGCATGTTCTCTAAGGGAATGGCCTTGAATTTCTCTGGGTCGATTTCCTGCGGGGAACCCTCCATTGCTGCTTCCAAGTTTTCTTCATTCTGTTTCTGCAGCCGTTTATTCTCTTCGAGTGCTGTAGACATGTGTTTTTGTAGGAGGGCCAGGTTGCGTCTAAGCTTGAGATTCTCCGTTATCTGGGAGTGTAGCAATTCATCCATATGTTGTCTTTCCTCTGCATCTGACTGGGGTGGATTGGCTACTAACTGTTCATGTTGTTCTTGTAAAGTGGTGTACTATTGTTGTAGTAGCCGCCTTTCCCTTTCGAGATCAATGAATCGTACTTGAAGTTCATGGCTTCAAAAGAGTTGCATATGCTGATTATCAAGATGCTGATAGTGTTGTTGTAGTTGCGACATACACTAATACATATTATTAAATATATTATTAATAGGGATGGATGCGGGAAGGGTGTTGAATGCAGAAGGGAAGGGAAAGGGGAAGGGGAATGGAAGTGTGGATACGATGCTGGAAAATGGTGATGTGGGAGGTGGGGGAATGGGAGATGTTGGGTGTATGGGGGGAGGGAGAGGTGCGGAGGTTGGTGATATGTCCATAAAATCAACAGTGGATGCAGTAGTGGGAGTGATTGTGAATATTGGAATTGTGGGTGCGGTGATAGTGGTGAAAGTGTACAGTGGTGAGTGCAATTGTGAATATGAACTACCCGGAAGTGTGATCGGGGGGGTGAGATTTTCTGTGGTTGCAGTTAGAATTACTGTTTCAGTGGCCGTATAGACAAAAGAGGTGGAGATAGGGTGTGTGGGTTGTGTGGGTTGACTAACGGTTTGTGCTTCGGTATGGGTAGTGGACTCGGAGGCGGTGACAGTAGTGGTTACACTGGTAGTGGGAGGTGAATGTGGTGGAGTTGGAGGCAGGGGTGGCAAAGGGGGTGACGGAGGTGCACTTGATACATGGGTTTCCTCAGTATCATGGACAGTGTGTGCGGTGCCCGTGGTTGTGGATGTGCCTTGTGGGTCTGATACTAATACATTCATCTGCTTTTCTGCTCGAGGGGGATGTCTTCCATATTTTCGCTCCGTTCCTCGTGCTTGTGCAAGGGCGGTATGCACCGTCTCAGGTACTCCTAAAGCCTCAGATATCATGTCAAGAGTGGTGCGGTATTGCTCGTCTACGCCTTCCTCCTCAAGTATTTGATTCATGAGGGCCTTGCCTGCTGCTAGGGACAGTCTATGTTGCTCTTTAACTCTGTTCATGGTATCATAGAGCTTCTTCAATGCCTTCGTATAAGCTGGGGCACGTTCAAGTACCTGCAGAGCTTCCTGATCATATTCCTGCTCTTCTTCCTCGAATTGTCCATCATGTTCCTCCTCTTGTTCTTCTTCTTCTTCACCCTCCACATTGACGACATCTGGTTGTCTGGGATGGGGTTGGTCTGTAGCGGTTTGTTGTCCACTAGCTTGCTCTGCCTCGAGTTCTGCGTTAACAGCCTCGATGATTCTGGCTACCTCCTCATCAGTTAGGTCTTCTAAAGTGAATCCGTGAGGGAACTCTAGGTCGGTTGGTACAGGTGGAAACACTAGATTTGGTCCCTCAGTACTGTGTCTTGGTAATCTGATAGTAAAGGGTTGTACCCGCCTTGGAAGTCGTGGAGTTGTCTCTGGTGTCAATGTCGCACCGCGGGGTTGTGCACAGGGCATCTGAACGGCGCCTCTCATTTTCTTGGAGGGTGGCCCTGCGGAGGATAATATGCGCTGAAACTCCTGTACCCTGGTCCAAATGAGTGCCCTTTGCACTGGTACATCATACGCGAGACATCTATACACAATCCTGGTGAGGGCACAGCATCCATATAGTACAGACTTTTGTTTCTTATACCACCTTTGATGGGCCAAGTGGATTTGGGCGATAATCCAATGGGGCATATTTATTGTCAAATCAAAGCCATCAGCCAGGTATAGACTAAACCATATCTTCTTAGGTGGCATTGTGAACCTCTCTTGAGCAGGAAATGCAAAGTGCTGCATGACCATTCGCAAATGAATGGCAATTGTAGGTGTCATTGCCACCATGTCCTTTAACTTCGTTAGATTCCTGTTCTTCATATTGTCGGGGACCGTAGTCTCTTTCTCCGTAGGAATGTGCATACCTTTCATGTCTAGAGCTTCCCTTACCATATTGATAGTCAACGACTTGGGGGCTGGTGCCTGCCTGGGAGCTAGTTCCTCCTGTATCTTCCATGTTACTTCTTGTCTCCTGATTTTGTGAGAATATAGAAACATGTGTTAACATTGTAAAGGACAAGATAGAACCGTTTTTGTCCTCATTACAACATTAACATGAGGTTCGGGAGAGATTAGGAGGTTATTAAGTGCTCGGTGCTTGTGTGTGTAGTTAGGAACTAGGTAGACCTAGGAGCTAGATGGAATGATGTAGTGTGAGAGTGACGTAGTTAGTAGGTGGGCATGGATTTACAACTTGGGTCCAGGGTTTATTACAAGTTTTAGGTTGCCAAATGCAATGGATGGGTTTTGATCTTGACTTTGTGGAGTCTCTGGAGAGTTTGTTAGGAGTATCGGCTTGGAAATGAGGCTTCTGCGGGGCCCATTTACGAGTGATTCTACTTGTGCTCATGGAAGAATATGTGTTTGTGCGTGATGTGTAAGAATGGGTATCGGATGTTCGAGTGAGTGAAACGGGTTGTACCGGGTGTGGCCTCGGTGTAGCTATTTGAGCCCGCAAGCAAACCTTAGGCACCCAGATTTGTCCGGATTGTGGGTTGGCCTTCATCGACTTCTTGGGTACCCAAATAGACTTTACTTTCGTGGAAGAATTTATGAGAGACTTCTTATTAGTATCGTGTTGCTGATTACTAATAAGAGGTTTTCACCGTGTGTTTGGCATGGTCGCAACAGGGTGTTCGCCTTTCCACACCCACACTCGTTTCGTCGGCTGAGACATTCTGCTTCGCACGTGTTTCTGGCCTCTAGTATAGGTTGTGCGCTGCTTCTCCTGTATTTGATCTACCTCTGGTTGTTGCATCCCTCTGGTCTTCGGGAAAGAAGGGAGTGCCGTCTTATCCTTGACTCATTGGTGAGACACTCCTCGTTCTGCATCATACAGTTTTGGACAAGAATAGCATTGTCAACTTCATGTGCACCCCTGGAAGGACCAGGAGGTCGTGCCCTACCTAGTTCCTTGAGTGCCTCATTTTCCATTTCAACTGTAATTCGACTATGATTTACCCATACCTGAAGAAGTCCACTCCTTAGGTTTAGGTTGACTGCATGATCATAGATCCAGTCCTGACCCAAGACAAGAGGCTCAGTGAGGTCCTCATCTTGACACACTAGTACTTTGACTGTCATTGCTTCGTCTTGAATATAGAGGGGAAGTTCCACCTCGCCCATGCAAGGGGTTTCCACACCTCCCAATCCTATGAGATATGCTTCTATAGGATTGACAGTTAATTTCAGCTCTTGACAGTAAGATAATTTAACAGCACTAGTGGCTGCACCTGAGTCAATCAAGGCTCTTACAGTCCTTGCACCCTTTCCTTGCCCTATCTCTAAGGTTATAAAAGGACGTCGATCAATTATCCTATGAGAGCTAACACCTGAAACTTCACACATAGCCACATGATATCCTTGATCTGCATATGCATCTATCCTAGGTTGCTCTCTACCCTGTCTCCTCAACTTCATTCTCCGGATGCGTTCCAATGCTTTTGCTTGAGCTTCTTCTTGAATTCGTCTTTCTTCTTCTTTGTGTTTCTTAGCAGTGTTGAGTCGACTTAGCATCTCTTCCGTCAGAGGTTCTTGGTATAACTTGACTCGGCATCCGCTTATGTAGCTTGGGAGAATATCGCCTTCTAATGTGGCTAGTTGCACTGCTCCACTTGTTGAGATTCTATTAATGATCATAGGTCCATAGCCTCTCTTCTCTAGTTTCCTCGCATGTTGTTTCAAAGTGTAGACTAGTACTAGGTCGCCCGCCTTCAAGCCTTTATCCTTAACGTGGGCATCAAAGTATGCCTTCTGTCATTTCTTAGCTGCATATATCCCTGCGGCCGCTCTCAATCTTGTTTCTCCTAATCGTTCAAGGTCAAAAAGTCTCGAGGAGAGTTCATGACCCGTCCATTCGTATTCTTGTGCTACTTTCAATGTAGGTATTAAGAAGTCCAACGGTAGCACAGCATTTTGGCCAAATACCATCTGAAAGGGTGTGGCTTGAAGTACCGTTTTATAGGCCACTCGGTATGCCCAAACAGCATGATGTAGTTGTTTGTCCCAATCAGAGCGTTTATTATTCACTAATTTGGTCAACACATTGCACAGAATCTTGTTTGTGCTTTTGGCTTGCCCATTAGCTTGTGGGTGGTAGGGGGCAGACTTCTTATGAACTACCAAGAATTCTTGGAGCAGATTTTCAATCACTTCATTCAATAAGTGAGTGCCCCTATCACTTACTAGCTCTATAGGTAGCCCGTATCTTGTGAATACATTCTCAAACAAGAATTTAGTAGTTGTTTGTGCATCGTTCTTAGTGGTAGCTTTCACTTCTACCCACTTGGTTAGATAATCTGTGGCCACAATGATATATTCCGCATGAGAACCCGTAGCTGGGGGATTAATAGGACCTACAAAGTCTATTCCCCACTTAGAGAATGCACGTCCACCCATCATAGGTTTTAGTGGCATCTCATCTTTGCGTATAGGATACTGAGTTCTCTGACACACATCACACCGTTTCACATAGGTATGTGCATCCATGTGAAGGGTTGGCCACCAGAAGCCTGCAAATAGTATTTCCTGGATCACTCGATCTGGTCCAAAGTGTCCTCCTGCTACACCTTGGTGAGCAGTTTCCAAAATCTTTAGATATTCACTCTCATGAACACAAAGTTTCGGGTAACCATCTTTACCATGTTTGTATAGATTATCACCAATGAGTGAGTAATCTAGGGCTTCTTGTTCTAAACTTCTTTGTCTAGTCAGGGTCATGTCTTGAGGGAATGTTTTCTTCCTCAGGAAGGATACTAGTGGTTCACTCCAATCTGGCACTATGGACACTTGATAAAGAGTGGCATGTTCCACGGGTGGTTTAGTGCAGTAGATTGGGCATTCCTTGCACAACTTTTGGACATCAGCCTCCATAGTCGGCCAATGCACTCCGAGTCTCCTTAGTGTCTGCAGGGTTTGTTGCTTTGAGTAGTGTTGCTCTAATGCACCTACATGTGCTAATTGCAACCATTTAGTGTACTCATCCTCTTCCACACAGCAAGCCAAGATCCCTTGATATGTGTGCTTGTACATACTTCCTGCCATGATGTGATACTTTTGGGCTTTTACTACCTCTCTATGCTATGTGTTTATTATTGGATGGTTAGGCCCGTATGTCAATACTGGCACTAATGGCTTAGACCACTGCGGCACCACTTCCAAATTAAACAAGTAAGCATCATGAAGGTCATCTGACACTCCTTGTGGGGCTTCTCTAGATGTGAGTCTAGAGAGATGGTCTACTCTCAAGTGAGTCCTACCTTTCCTTACCACAACCTCGAAGTCGTATTCCATTAGCAAGAGAAACCATCTTACTAATCTACCTGTATTGCATGGCTTGTTCACAAGATATAGCAGTGCCTGATGGTCAGTAAAAAATTTAAACTTATTTGCAAGCAAATAATGTCTAAACTTTTTAACTGCATATACCATGCCTAGTCCTTCTCTCTTCGTAGTGGTATAATTTCGTTCAGCTGCATTCAATTGTCTACTAGCATAGGCAATTGGAAGATCCATACTACCTTCACCTATAGGTTGTGCAAGTACACACCCAATAGCATAATTGGATGCATCAACATGAACATGGAAATGCTTATTCCAATTGGGTGTGGGCAAGATTGGTGCAGAACATTCGCCGTTTAAGCTCATTGAAGGAATTCTCACATTCCTCAGTCCACTCAAAATTAGTCAAAAGTCCATACAAAGGCTTTGCTATGATGGCATACATGTGTATAAACCGTCGGTAATAACCACAATGCCCCATGAAAGCTTGTACTTCCTTGACATTCTTTGGCTTAGGTAACTCGGCTATAGCTCTCACTTTCTCTTCATCAGTGGATATGCCATTCTTTGACACTATGTGTCCTAGAATCTTGCCTTGCCTAACAATGAAAACGCACTTTTCCGGGTTCAGGCAGACTTGATATTCTCTACATTTGTCAAAGATTTGTCTGAGTTCAGGAATATGGGTTTGTCTAATGGTGGAATGAGCACAAAGATCGTCAACATAGACCTCTAGAGTCTTCCTCAAGAACTCTTTAAATACATGACACATCAGTCTCTGAAAGGTTGCAGGAGCATTGGTAAGCCCAAATGGCATTACACGAAAGGCAAATATGCCCCACTCTGTGGCAAAAGCGATCTTATGCTGGTCCTCTGGAGCTATGGCACTTGATTGTAGCCCGAAAATCCATCAAGGAAGTTGTACACCTCCTTGCCTGCTACTCTTTCTAAGAGGTGTTCTGTGATAGGAAGCGGATAGTTATCTCGAATTGTGGCTGCATTGACCTTCTTCAAGTTAATGCATACACGCAGCTTTCCATTTTTCTTGGGCACCACTACGATGGGGGATACCCACTCAGTGTGCTCAATTTCATAGATAAATCCAGCTTCAACCAGTCTATCTATCTCCTCTTTGATCTTGGCAGCATAATTATCATTATATGTATATGGCTTTTGCTTAGAGGGTTTGGCATCTGAGGTCATGGGGATGGTGTGTGAGCATATGTCAAGGTCCACGCCTTTCAAGTCCTTGTAACTCCAAGCGAATACATCTTTGTATTCTCTTAGCAAGGCTATCAATTCGTGCTCTTCGTCTTTCGTCAGGTCATGGCCTATGTACGTGCATCTCTCTTCTCCTTCTTCTATGGCTACAACTATTTTCTTGGTGGTTTCTTTGTTGTCATAGGCCTCTCCTGATTGTGCCTCCCGTTTAGGCATTCTGATCATGACTCTCCTGTCATCTATCTCATACTTCTTAAAATTTTCTGGGACCTCAAACAAAGATTCTTCCTCTTCTTGTGTGACTTCTTTCTTCTTCCTTTTCTTTCCTTCTTCCTTAGGGGTTACATGTGTGGCTAGCCTTACAACATTTGTAAGCTCTCCGTGCCTCTGGGGTTGAAATTTGACTTCGTAGAAGTATTCCTCATCTGATGCAAAAGGTGGGTCCATAATGATTGACTCTAGATCGGAGTCACTCGCATCTTCAAATGCATCAGGGCTAGGTTCGCACTCTTCTAACACTGCCTCTCCCATGATTGGCTCTATGGAGAAGACTGAAAGGTCATAGCCATCCTCATCACAGTGGGGTGTCAATTGTTCTTCATTGATGTCTACATCCATTGTTGCTAAGATTTCTGCCCAGCCGTGGGGTTCAAATTCTTCGTCAGGAAAGACTACAGGTGCATAGGCTGGGTCTTGAATTGATCTATGTGTTTCTTTTGCACCTACCTCTCTAGCTTTTTCTCTCTTCTCCTCTTCTACTGCCACTTTGCACATCCATAAGTGGGTGTCTTCATGCATCCATGAGGATCCTGATCCTATGGAATGCACCGATTCCGTATCATCTTTGGCTCTATGGATGGGGTTCCATTGGATAGGAGGGACATCTCTATGAGAGTAATCCTTGAGATTGACTTTGGTTGTAACACCTAAGTGTTGCAAATACAAGGAATTGGTTCCCCAATCCTGTACCACTTGCAACTGTCGCATAAAGGGTCGTCCCAAGATCATTTCATAGGCATGATTTTTGCTAAAATCACATATAGCAAAAGTATGCATGAACTCAACACCACATGTGGTGAGAGTTATTCCTTCTAACAGCCCTAAGGGTCTCTCTATGTGACCATCGGCCATTTGCAATTTCATCCTCGTGGGTAGTGGTAGCGATTGCAACTCCTGCACCTGAGTCTAGAATGGCCTTGGTGGTGTATCCTTGATGGGTGATAGGAAGATATGTGTTTCCCTCTTTGCCCTCACTCATGTCCCCTATCTTGTCCAATGGTATTTCTAGCACTGTTCAATGGGATCCTACCTGGAAACGAAATTTTACTATCTCTGGTACTTGTTTGGCTACATGTTTCCATAGCTCTGGCCTCACTTTGAGTAGTTCTTCTAAGGTGAGGTTGCATTGTACTTTAGTGTTTTTCACTACCTCTGTGTTCCTAGGTATGATTGAGTCTTCGTCTCTTACCATGACTGTGGGTGCTCTCATGCACGTGGACTTAGCTTCCCATGGGCCTGTGAAGTGGGGTAATTCTTGCAGAGAGTTACACTCAAAAGTCTAATCTTTCCTGAGATTGGGTGCTCTTCTGCTCCTCATAAATGGATGGGATGTCTTGTGGGAATTGGTCGTGTGCATCATCCACAAGTTCAATAGGAGGAGGGACTTCACTCTCTTTAGCCCATTTGTCTTCTTGAATCTCGCGTAGGAATTCTGGTGTGAATCGATTCATAGAAGATGATGTGTCTGGCTCCGTAGAGTTAGGCACATAAGCTTCCTAGGCAGGAAGACCTTCTCTTTCACTTGCCTTGTCCTTATGTTGAGAGGCGGGTTCCTTTTCTGATTGTGCAATTAGTCTCTCTATTCTTTCTAACAGTCCTTCAAAGTGCAGCTACGTCTTAGCTGAACTAGATATGTTAAAGAGGCGGCTGGCTTCAAACATGGTTTGAGCCAATTCCACCATTTTAGCACAAATTTTGGTTCGTTCTAGTTCTAGTTCTGCTCTAGGGTAACACTTTTCATGATCAGTTACGTTTGGCCCTTCTTGGATTCTGGCCTGATATGCTTTAAGTATCATATTAAGGTCCTCGGGAGTGGGATCTGCTAGGACTGATCCTACTCTAGGGGGTGGTGGGATTAGGTGAGGCGGGTTGGAAGGTGGCGGGTTGGATGGAGATGGGAATGGTGGAGGTGATGAAGGTGGGGCAGTGTGAGAGGGAGTTTGAGCTGTGAGTTCAGTTATCCTGGCTTTAGTCTCTCTTAGGCTTTCCTCAAGTTCACTCATTTTCTTTGCCCATTGTCTTTTCATTCTTTCACGACTATCTCTCCAAGCTCTAGTCCTCTTCTTGGCTATGCTCTCCGTTTCACTAACATTTGGGTTCTTTTCCTGGCCTACACATGGGTTCTGTTGTAGGGCTTGTGCTTGGGCTCTAGTGACCACTTGTATCGGTGCAGTGGAAGTGTCACTTCCTGTGGAATCTACCACTAACCCAATAACGTTAATGGGAGTGATTTTTGGACAATCTCGTAAGAGATGCTCCTTTCCACATTCTTGGCAAAAGCCCTGGATCGTCATTGATTCGGGTTGTGTAGGTGGAGGCAAGGGACAATCACGAATGAGATGATCTCCCTGACATCTGTAGCATGGTCCTCTAGGGAATGGGGGTCTTACTTGCCTAGGTTGAGGTCTAGGGTTGGGGTTTGCATACATGACGTTTGTGTAATCTGACTCCCAACTAGGTTCATTTGGTTCCTCACTGTAATAGGACTCACCATGTTCAGGAGACTGCATGTAGTAGGCCTGGGGGCTGTCAATAAGCGTCGAATCAAATCTATGGTCACTCGGGTCACTTTCAGAAAGCAATGGTGTTACAGGGACTATAGCTCTATTCAAATTCTCTTCTGCAGCTGCATACTTTACCGGAATTACATTAGCTGGGGCAGGGGGTTGTTGTGCTAACAAAGGCTAAGGCCTTTGTTGGTTTTGGTATTGTGGTTGGTAGGTTTGTTGAGGCCTAGCATACTGCTGAGGTGGGTACTGATTCTGGTATCTTCCCTGCTGAGGGTATGGCTGAGGGTAGGGTTGCCTAACCTCCTGCTTGTTGTATGGGCAGTCTTGAGCTGTGTGATTGGTGTATCTCCATTCTATGGTGCAGTATTGGCTACTGGGATTTACTTGGGGTTGAGCCATAATGGGACATACATTCGCCATATGGTCACCCCCACAAGTATAGCATCTTTTCACAGGGGCAAACCTTGGGATTTGTTTGCTTGTGACCCCTAGTTTCTGAGCTACCTTCTCTGCTAATTCCTCAATAGATGTGGATTGAGTGGAAGAGAGACTAGAAGCACCATCCGAGTCTTTGTAGATTTTGGAGAGCTCTAATTCTTCCCCTAGGTTATCCTCAATGTCAATGCACATGCGCACACATTCTTCTATAGTTCTAGGGTCCTTTAAATACACATATGACCTAAGCTTGGTGCTCAACAACCCATCTAAGAACAAAGCTACTTGCTTGGCTGGTGTGGGTAACTCAGGCATCGGGCACCTCTCTAGGTATTGCCTAAATCTTCTTCCAGCAAGTCTCACGGTTTCTTGCGGGGTTTGCTTTGAAGCTGTGAATCAGCGAGGAAGTGTTATGTCTTATACCACTTTTAGAGAATTCAATGATGAATGCCTCTAGAAGCTGGTCTATGCTCCTGAACTGTCTCTCATTCAATGGTTGAAACCACGTAAGGGCTCTGTTCCTAAGGGTTAGACCAAAGGCATTGTACTGCGTGAATAGATCTTCAACTTGTTCAGCCTTCAACACTTGCCTAAACTCAGCCACATGATCGTATGGATCTCCAGTGCCATCGAAGTAGTTCTTCATGGACTTAACTAGCTGAGTCGGTCTCAAAGTCCTTGTGTGCTCTCTAGGTCGTGGTAGAGGGAACTCATCCGCATTTCTTTGATTCCTGTGAGCTCTAAGTACCTCAGGTTCTACTCGATTTGTTTCCGTCCTCGTTCTTTCTCTGCCCCCTGGGTTGCCAAAGCTTACTTCTTGCCTATCTCTACTTCTGTCTCTTTGAGTTCCATGAGCTTGGGATGTTCCCGCTCCAGGGTGACCATAGGACACATTCAATCTTGGTTGGGGGAAAATAAATTCACCTTTCCAAGTGTAAGCATGCCTATCATTTTCTGTAACCACAAAGATCCTTTCTGAAGTGTGATCTAAGTAGACACTTTTTCTGGGATTTTCGCCGTAATTTCAGTCAATCGGGAATGTGTCTGTCGCGATGGAAACGTGGCTACGCGAAAAAGTCAATCAATCGTTGAAATTCAGTCGGTCGCGATCGACGGTGTCAATCACGACTGACAGAGGTGTCGGTCGTGGCTGTCGATCGCGATCGATGGTGTCAATCGCGATTGACAGAATCTTACGTGGCAGTCAGTCAGTCGTGGGTCTGTCGGTCGCAATCGACAGGTCTGTCGGTCGCGATTGACAGGTCTGTTGGTCGCGATTGACAGGGTCTGTCGGTCGTGGCTGTCGATCGCGATCGATGGTGTCAATCACGATTGACAGAAAAACATGGAATTTTTCAATTGTTTTTAGTGATTTAGAATGTGCTCATCATGTAGATTATGGTGGTGCACTTTGTTTTACCAAACGGGCGTTTTTTCTGTCGATCGCGATCGATAGAGGTCGGCGACACATAGACAGTTTCTGAGTTTTCTGTACCTGTGTAGCGTGCTGGAGGGGATGATACAGCTGGATCCTGCAAGAAAACTCAACAAACATGCAAAAACAATGCACACAATACTGCTCTCTTGCTCTCTCTCACAAGTGGAATGAGGGAAATGAGGTGGAGAAGGTGATATGATCAGAAACTGAAAATTTTCACGATGATGGAGATGGAGATCGGATAAGGTGAGGATGATGATGGTGATGATGGTGGTGAGGTAAGAAAAAGAAAAATAGGAAGAGTAAAGAAATTACCTACAACACCAACGTCTCAAATCTACGTCTTACCGTCATACGCTCATCCTCAAAGCTCGATCCCCGGCAACGGCGCCAAAATTTGGTGTAGCTCAGTGATGAGTAGCACCTCCTTTAATGTCAATCCGGGAAGACGTGAGGATGGTATGAAGACCTCGAGCAAGTGAAGGCACAAGTGCGTGAGTGAGAAGCACACTAACATGCACACACACACGCGCACACGCAACAAGACAAAGAGTTAGAAGCAATGGAGTTCTTTCAAAAAGCTCATACAAGTTCAATTCACTTACAAGCTACCTCCAAAATGAGCCTTCTAGCTCTTTTTATAGTTTTTGACTAGGTTTTGGCCATGTCCAGACCTAGTGTCCGGCCTAGTTAAAAATTAGGTTCTCTACCCTATTTGGAGGTTCAAACGAAGTTTAAAAAATGTGAAAACTGACAGGTAGGTACTTCTAAAGCTCCTCAAGCTCAAGGACTCCTTGGCTTGCACAAAATGGAGCTACAAAAATATGAAATGGTATTTACAACAGTTTTTAGTGATGAAAATCGCTATTTTTGTAGGGGTTTCTATTAATATTTTGACATACATTTCCTGGAGCTCCCTACTTGCTCCTTCTCCTTGTGTGTCCACCTCTTTTATATGCGTTAGTGTCCTGAAAAAATATTGGCCTACTTGCCAGATCGTCGTTGACTGCTCTGTCTGCTTGTACTTTCTCTTCTCCCTAACTCCCTTCGTAAGCTTCCTTGCCTTGTGAGTCCTTCAATTCCAACAATGAGACTTCCCAAATTGACATGCACTGCGTATCCCCTTTGCTCAAACTTGAGGCATCTATTAAGCATGCTTGTGAGGGTTGTATTTTGGGTAAAATGCATCATTCTTCCGTTCCAAAAGATGGTTCAATTAGAGTTGCACATAAATTGCATCTTGTTCATAGTGATGGTTGTGGTCCCATGCAAACACCTTCATTTGGAAATTACCTATACTGCATGAGTTTTCTTAATGACTTTTCTAGGAATGTATGGGTTTATCCATGCACACACCTTCATTTGGAAATTACCTATACTTCGAGAATTTTTTTAATGAATTTTCTAAGCTTGAGGTTGTTATCTGTGTAGCATATATACTCAATAAGTGCTCCATTAAAGCATTGCAATCTATTACTCCTCATAAGGCTTGTCATGGTCACAAGCCATTTGTTTCTCATCTACCTATTTTTTGGTTGTTTGGCATATGCATTAATTCTTGTACAAAAACAAAGAAAATTGGATGATAAGGCTATGAAATGTATTTTTGTTGGGTATAATTCTTAAAGAAAATACCATCATCTTTATCATCTACAAACTAAACACATTTTGGTTAGTCATGATATTATTTTCATGGAAGATGCAGTTAAGCCCTTACTTTCATGTACTCAAGAGACATTAGTGAGCTCTGAGGATGTGTATGACACTTTCTTGTCTTTTTTTATAGGTAGAGAATCGAATATTGATCCTAGTGAGGAAATTTCATAGCCTTTACATGATTCAAATGATGATAAATTTATTACATTTTTTGTACTCATTTACATGATGTGTTTATTGATGAGAGGCCTAACATTGAAGAAGTAAGAAGTATGCCTAAATGGTTGGTGTGGACTATAAATTTAACAACCAAGCAGTTTTGCCTAGTGTTGAATCTAATAATAGAGTCTTCTTAATCCCTATTACATGTGAGGCATCTAATAGTCTGACATCACTATCACCATCAGTAGTAAGAATGATCTTTCCAATCCCATGATAAGATAAGAGTTATTTGCACATGTGAAAATATTCCATATAGGAGTTGACTTGATTAAAATGAAGAAATTATGCTATGAGGTAATATGTTTGGTTGCACTACTATCAGAATACCAAACATTAGAATAAAGATCATGCAAAGAAAGATCATAGATGCAATGAGTACCAAATGACCATTATTTATTATGAATAAGGTTAGCAAACTCAGTTTTAGGTATCGAGGCCTTTGTAGAAACCATTTTGGCCTCTTTGTTCTTTGACTCTTTTGTAGCCAATTTAAGACAACTCGTAATGACATGATAATATGCCTTAAAATACTTGAAAAATTATTTTTGCTTTCCTGTTTTCTTGTCATCTTTATCTTCCTTCTTTGATTATGCGGCATTCACAAATTTCTACTTACTAGTAGACAAGCTTCATTTATATTTTCCCTTCTGACTAGCTATGAAAGCTTGATCTATAACATGTACAATTCAACCTATTCTATCCATATTGATCCTTTTGTAGCAAAATAGAGACTAAATTCTTGAAATTTTAGGCATTTGAATTTCCTTTTATCATCAAAAAAAGAGTAGAAGAAAAACTCTGATAAGAATCTTGAAAACCATTGGAAACAGTTTTGCATAAGTGAACTATTTGGAAAGATTTCATTTGTAAAAATATATTGCTCTTTCAAATCCTTGATCTTTGTTAGAGAAGAATCCATTGAATCTCCTTCATTAACATCCTCACTCTCTATCTGTTTTGGAAGATATGCAACACGAGCCTTGTTTCTTTCCTAGTATAATGTGGTAAGGTATCCCAACCGTCTTTGGTTGTTTTGCATAAGTTAGTGTGAAGGATAATGGCATGTTTGATAGAGAAAGTTATCAATGCATGCACCTAGGCATCTATCCCATCCCAACAAAGATACTCTACTATATATGCAATAGAAGCCTCAATAAGACCAAGAAATTGAAGATCATCACCTTTGAGACCACTTGCATCACTTTAATGAGAGAGCAACTGAAGTTTGCTTCTTTGATGACCAAGAAATCAATTTGGTACCTCCTAAAGTGATATAGCTTGATGTGCTTCTCCTATCAAATTTGGAACCTGCCCAATCTACATCAAAAAATAGCTTGACATCTAAATAAGAGGTATAAGGGTATTTTAACCCTTCATTAAGTGTGCCCTTCAAATACGTCAATTTTTTTTTGCATGCTTCCATGTGAGGCTTCCTTGGTGTGTGCATAAATTGACTTAGCACACTAACTCCATAGCATAAATCAACCCTAGTCAGAGTAGCATAGCTCAAGCTTCCAACTAATGAAGAGGGAAGGATATGTCTTGCTCACCATAAATCCTTTTTCTTGCAAATAAGTGAGCAATCTATGATTCCAAGCTCTAGGAGCTTGCTTCAAGCCATACAAGGCTTTCTTCAACCTACAAACATATTTTGGATATGATTGATCTTCAAAACTAGAAGGTGAGCTATGTATACTTCCTCTAAAATCCAACCATTTAGAAAAGAATTTTTAACATCCATTTGATAGATATTCCAAATCCAACCATTTAGAAAAGAATTTTTAACATCCATTTGATAGATATTCCAATTCTTACAAGATGCTACACTCATGAATACTCTGATTATAGGCATCTTTTCCATAGGTGAGAATGTCTCTTCATAATCTATACCTTGGGTTTGAGCAAACCCTTTAGCCACAAGGCTTGCTTTGTACATGTTATCTGAACCATTAGAATTCATCTTTACCTTGTAATTCCACCTTGATCCAATGACCTTCATGGATGGTTTCTTGGGAACCAATTCCCAAGTCTGATTTTCTTGAAGACCTTCTATCTCTTCTTCCATGGCATCTCTCCATTCTGGTTTCTTCTTGGCCTCTTCATATGTTGATGGTTCTTTTGAGCTTGTATCATAAGCAATATAAATTGAATGCTTAGTGACCAATTATGTGTCATAAACATACCTTTCCGGCTTCCTTTTCTCTCTAGTAGATCTTCTTATGGTTTGTTGAGAGGATTCTGCTACATCTCTCATTTTCTGCACTTTAGTCTTGCCTTTGGAGTTCCAAGAATTGATTTCTCTCCTTGGAGTCTTTTGATCATCATCAAAATCACTTGAGTCTTCATGTGTATGCTCACTCATTTTTTTCAATGTTGGAAAGTCTTCCTCTAGGTCATAGAGAAGTTTAATTTTCCTGCAATCATCTTCAAACCAAGATTTTTTTTCATAAAAAACAACATCTCTACTAACAATGAAACCTTTACTGCTTGGATTAAATAACCTATAACCTTTTTCATTAAGATCATAACCAATGAGTATACATTTCTCTGCCTTTGGATCCAATTTTCCTCTAAATTGTGAAGGTATGTGTGCATATGCTATCCACCCAAAGATCCTGCAATGATCAAGGTTGGGTCTTCTTCCATTCTAGGCTTCATATAGTGTCATCCCATCAAATGCTTTTGATGGGAGCCTATTGATTATATAGGTGACTATGGACATAGCCTCTATTCATAGGTAATTGGGCAACTTCTTCTCACTGAGCATTGATCTTGGAGCCTCCACTATGGTTTTATTTCTCCTTTTTGCCACTCCATTTTGCTCTAGAGTATACCTGGTTGTGATCTCTCTTTTGATTCCTCTCTCTTGGAGATATGAATCAAAGTCATCGGAGAAATATTCTCCCCCTCCATCTAACTTTAGCCTCTTCAAAGTCTTACTTATTTGATTATCTACTAATGCAAGCTATTTCTTGAAACAAGAGAACACTTCATCTTTATGCTTCATGAAATATAGTATTGTCCATTTTCTACAATCATCATGAAAGACACATAATACTTGGATCCAAAGATTGAAGGCTCCTTGCTTGGGCCCCATACATCTATATGGACTAGCTCCCATAGGTCTCCATGAATGTATCCCTTCTTTGTAAATGGTTGTTTGTGAGACTTGCCAAATTGGCAAGCACTGCATTTGTAAATCATATGTTGCTTGGAGATATTTGGTAGAATAAGCACACTTTGATCCCTAATGATTTGCTTCAAAGCCCTTTCACCTATATGAGATAACCTTTTGTGCCAAATTTCCAATTTTGATAATGTTTGACTACCATAATTGAACAAAGCAACGTTCTCGATATCTTAGAGCTCAAATGTAAATAGTCTACCTAACTTTTCTCCTCTTTCTATCCTTTTGAATCCCTTATGTGGATCCTCAACAAATGCTCCATTCTTTGTGAATCTGACATGCAATCCTTTCTCAACAATCTGACCAACATTTACGAGATTGTTGGTTATGATATAGGCACATAAAATACCTTGCTCAATAGGTTCATATTACCATCTGGAGTCTTTACATTGCCTACCTTTTCCACTGGATGTCTTGTGTCATCTCTTGTTTGGACTTCATGTCTATTCCTTGGGTCCTCCAACTCTGAGAGTAGAGCTACATTCCGTGCTACATGATTTGAACAACATGAGTCTATATAGAATACATGTTCATCTACTTTACCTTGCTTCATAGTCATATTCATGAGAAGTAATGATTCCTCTTGAGTTTGATCATTTGCATAGTTGTTGTGGTCTCTCCTTCCTTTGTATCCTCCTTGATAATTATTGTTGTTGTAACCATTGTTATTTTTGAATCTACATCTTGAGCTTCCATAGCCACCTCTGTTGCAACCTCTTCCTCTTTGGTTTCTAGGATTCTTGAAATGATTTTTAGTTATGTGATTAGTTAAACCAAATATGGCACATGAAGAGGAGCTTTGAGATCTCCCCCTACCTTGTCTTCCTCTTCTGCCTCTTCCTCTTAAGCCTCTACCTCTTCTTGCAAAATTTGCTTGAGAGGTGCTACTCTCATCATCAGACTTTTCACCTTTGCCTTTGCTATCTTTAATTTTCCTTTTATCTATGTATAGGGCAGAGGATTGATTACCTTTTGAGTTATCTCCATTCTTCATGAGCTTTGCCTCATGTGTGAATATTTGTCCCATGATGATGTTGAAATTAGGATCTTGCATATCCATCTATAGGTCCATGGTTGTGGTGAAAGCTTCCCATTTGTCATCTGCCTTTATTCCATTGATCACTTGCCTCACTAGTTGATCTGTTATGTCCTCTATTTTGGTGACAAAATCAATCACACTTTGCTTGGGCATCTTCTTGAGTGTAGTAAACTCCATCTAGAGTTGATTCTTCCTAGCTTTGGTACTTGATGAAAAAATTTGCTTCAAGAGCATTCCAAGTTTCTTGTAAAGAGAAACGCTTGCAACCCTTGATGTGTGGAAGTAAAAAAATTAGAGATTGAGTTAAGAATGTATGACCTGGCTAGAGCATCCTTTAAGCACCATGTAGTTAATCTCTCTTGTTCTTCTTGAGTTGGTTGTCCTTTGCTTCTAAGGATTGGCATCATCTCATCTCCAGATATGTAACCATATAGGTTTCTCCCTTGAAGATAATCTTCCATTCTAAGTGACCAAGCTAAGTTATTACCTTGATCCAATTTGTCTATTGATGAGGGAAAACTATCTCCCATGTTGATTTGTTGTTGCTCTGATACCACTGTGAGGAGATGGTTGGGCATTGTCTAGAGGTGAGGTGGAATTGCATAAAATCTGCTCTACACCTGCCAAGTTAGCTCTATGGATGCTTAGTAGACTCATTTTTCTTTACAATAATGCATTTACAACCACCGTTTCCTTTCAAATATCATTCACAAAAGTTTGTGTCAAAACAGATAACTTGCATGTACTAGAATTATGAAGAAACCTTCTATTTTGGGAATAGAAGTACTCAGAGTTTTGTTCATAGCTCATAATCTGGTACGAATTGACTAGAGAGCTTTTCCACACATCTAATTCAAGAGCATAGCTAACTAAAACAAGTTATCTGATGAATTTAGAGGCACCATACACTGAGAAATGAGTTTAGCAACTCAAGGGGGTCATCCTAACTTTTCAAGAGCATGAAGATGTGCAGACATAGTTGATGTCCTCACTTCATATCTCAAGATTGGTTGAACCAAAGCTAATGAAACTTGCTATGTATATAGTATACACTTAACCTAACTTTATAAAGTTAAAGTGTATCAAATTGTTGAGTACACACAGAGGAATTATGTCTGCAAGATCACTAAAATAATAGAAATTCAACAAAGAATAGTAGACAGAGTTGATCATGAAGAAGTGTATCAATTAATATATGATAATGCACATATGATACATGGGAGTTGTAGAGGACTACTCATACATATGTTTAGCTCAAGGTATGCTCATTGATGTAGCTCAATAGCTCTCCATAATGGCTCTCTTTTCCCACAACTCCAACATCTCTATTTATACTCATCAAGTGAGTTTGAAATTTGAATTTCCTTCACCTAAAAGTGTTCCTACACTTTAGCTACCTAATTTGTAACATGTAGTATCCTTCATTATTATTGATTAAGAGGTGTGAAACACCTCTTAGATATCTAGAGTAGGATACTCACATGAATGCCAAGTGGCACTCATGTGAGAGGCCATGAGAAATTGCACTTTGTGGGTAATTAGAGAGAAAAAGGATAATATAGAAGCCACATGCGGCTGGCTGGCAAGGAGCTACATCGATCTCTGTGCATCTTTGTCTCGGGCCTCATGCCCATGTGTAAAGCAAATAAGGGGGATCATAAGAGGTATCATCTTCACATAATTGATTTGATTCATCCACAAAAACAAGTCGTGGTTTTAGCTCCCTAACTTCATGACATTCTTCATTCTCTTTACTTTTACATTTTACCCAGAGTGAATACAATTAAATGCATAAGTAGATGTTCATATGTGATCCTCTATGTGAGATACATAAATCTAATTATAGTCTTGAGACAATAGCCAAGCACTTAGGCTTGCTAAATGTGTTAACAATATCCACATCTGATAAGGTACTCAACAAGCCTTTGATTCCATACTCTTGATGCTTGGTTGAGTTCATACAAAGCTTTCTTGAGTCCACATATAAAATTAGGGTTTCTAGGGTTCTCATATCCCATGGGTTGTTGCATGTAAATAGTCTCTTGAAGATCACCATTTGGAAAAGCATTTTTAATGTTTAATTGGAAAAATTTCCACTTTTCAAAGCTTCAATGGCAATCAATGTCCTAATTGTACTCATTTTTGCAATAGGACTAAATTTCTCTTCATAATCTATCCCATATGTTTGGAGTAAAACCCTTAGCTACAAGTCTAGCTTTATACCTGGCTATGGATCCATCAAAGTTCCTTTTTTATCTTGTAAACCCACATATTTGTGAAAACTTCGATGTCATCTTTCCTATGTATAAGATCCCACGTCTGATTTTCATGAAGAGCATCCATCTCCTCGTAGCATTTATCCATACCTTGTCTTGACAAGCTTCTTCATATGTGCAAGGTTCCTTGTCCTTAACAACCTAAGACATAAAATCATAATGTTTAGCAATGAAGCTATCATATGTTAAGCTTTGAATAGGGTGTTTAAAACTCCCTGACCTCCTCTCATTACCTATGGTAGAATACTTCTTCGAGTCCCTCTTTTGTTTCACATTAGGAGTCACTACCTCTTCAAAATCATTTCCTCACTAGAATGCAAGACCCTTACCACATTGCACTTATCATATTGGTTGTTGCTTTCTCTTTTCCTTCATGCGATGAACGACTCCTTGATGGACTCGAGGTGGAGGGGCCACTCAAACTTTTGCTAACCTGAGTTTGTTCTTCATAGAATTTTTTTGGTTCCTCAATATCTTCACACTACAATGCATTAGGTGGTTCAAAATATGGATTAAGTTCATCTAAGCTACTTTGTGATGGGATTTTAACATCTATTTCCCTTTTTTTATGTAGAGTAGCCTATAAAGATGCACTTCTCTCCCCTAGCATCCATCTTACCTTCCTTCACCTCTTGAGGTACATCGACATAGCATACACATCCAAAAATCCTTACATTTGACAAGTTAGACTTCCTTTGGCAATAAACCTCATGTGGAGTAGCATAATGAACTCTTGATTTGTTCATCCTATTCATCAAGTATGAATGTGTATTTGCTGCATTATGGAACATTTATTTCATTTAACATGCATCTAGATGCCTCTGCAATCTATCTACTTTTTCTTTCACAAATATCATTTTCTTGAGGGATATACGTGCATGTATATTTCTTTTTTTATCCCTTCATCCTACAAGAATTCGGTAAAATCATTGGAGAAGTACTCTCCTCCACCATGTGATCTTAGAGTTTTGATCTTGTGCCCTATTTCATTCTCAACTTGTGCCTTGAACCTTTTGAATGTGTCAAACACATCGCTCTTGTCCTTGATTATTTACAACCAAATCTTTCTTGAACATTCATCAATAAAGGTTAAAAAGTACTTGTTACCTCCATGTGATGGCTCTATTGATGGTCCCCATACATCTGTGTGAACCAAATCCAAAACCGTAGGAGCCACATAGCTTGATGGCTTGAAAAGCCTCCTAGTTTGATTCCCAAATTGAGATGCTTCACATACCTCATTCAATTTAGGTGTGGTGAAGCTTGGAAGTCCTCTAACAACATCATCCTTCTGCATATTCCTAAGATTGTCAACATTAAGATGGCCAATTCTTTTGTGCCATAGATCAAGAGTTGCAATTTTAGATAACCCACATGCAATGAATAGATACTTACCGGAATCTACCTTGACTCCAAGTGTGAACATCCTCCTGTGCCTTTCACCTTTGGAAATGAGCTTGAAGCCATTGTTTGGATTTTCTATGAAGCATCCTTTGTCTTTGAATTTGACCCGGTCACCCTTCTCTACCATCTGGCCAACTGAAATCCCATTCTTAGTAATAGTGGGAACATGCAATACCTCTTTAAGTGTAGTGCTCTTGTTACCATTTTGAAATCTCATGTCTCCAATATGAATAATTATGAATAATGACATGCTCGGTATTATCACCTGTATTGACACACCCTTTGTCCTTGGGAACCCATAAATTAGTGAACATATCTGTCATACATGACATATGGTTATTAAAACCACTATCTATGTACCACTTTTCATTTTTGTCTTGCAAATGATCCTGATAGGCATGGCTCATGGCGAACACTTGGTCATTACCTTCATTAGAAGCATGGTTACCTTGATTCTTCTTTGAAGTGCATTCATCTACCCAATGGCCTTACTTTCCACATGAATACAGCTCACCTCTTTTCCCTTTATTGTTGTAACCACCTCTGCCTCTACCTCTTTGGTTCTTTCCTTTGCCTTTGCTATAGGATGTGTTAGCTTGATCTATTGGAGTTTGAGGTCCGCAGAAGCATGTGAATATCACAAGGAAGAAGAAGAAGCTTGAAGCACAACACACAAAACTGAATGTATTACCAAGAGAATGTACAAAGATAAGTAACCCGTTAGGGTTGTAGGCATATATACAAGCTAGGGGAAAGAGACCTCCAAAAGAGGGAAAAAGGTGCCTCGGTAGTCCTAATGTATTCATACACATCATTTCCAAAATATATTAACAAATCCTCCACCCTTAGGAGTGATGTCGTGAACAAGGAGATGGCACTCATGTATAAGGAAGTGCCAAGCTATGTGGTATCAATCCACAAAAGGAAGTAAGCCCAAAGCTTTGTGGAAGGCTTCAGACTTCTCCCTAGGCAAAGCTTTTGTGAAAAGGTTTGCAACGTTCTCCTGTGTGGACACATATGCCAAAAGTGATCTCTCTAGTAGAGAACCTTTCCCTGACATAATGATAGTGCATCTCAATGTGCTTAGTACGAGCATGGAACACAAGGTTCCTGGCAATTGCCAATGCACTTTGACTGTCAATAAAGATGGTGGTGGTAGAAGATTGATCACAACCAAATCAGCCATAAGGCATCTGAGCCACACACACTCATAGTCACTGTGAAAGCTACCTTATACTAAACCTCATAACTAGAAGTGGCCACAATAGGCTGCTTCTTGCTCAACCAATTCTTTCTTGGGCATAACCTTTTGCAACAAGCCTAGCCTTATACCTGTCAACTATTCCATCCAGCTTCGACTTTAGCTTGTATACCCACTTAGTGCCAATGGCCTTCTTTCCAAGGGGCAATTCACATAAAGGCCAGGTACCATTTTTCATAATAGTGTAAGCCTCCGGAAAGGAACTCATATTTTTTGTAAAATGTATTATGAAAAGTCACAAGCATGATGTAAAGGCGTAGCACAAAGTTGTAACCTTTGAGAGATTAATGAAAAGAGTTACATGAAGCAGAAGGTGTAGTCACCAGACTGTTTTCTAGGCGAGAGCCGGAAGCGAAGCATTGTTGCTGAAACTCGGTGTAATCTTAGTCTGTTGTTAATTCTGTTGATTAAGTTAAATCATTAAGTGAAGTTAATGAAGTATTAAGTTAATTGATTAACGAGATAAGTGAAGAAGTTATATGGTTAACTGTCTGGTGTGAAAGTGTGTTGAAGAACGTATTCAAAACAGTACTGGGAAGATAATCCGACCTAGCGCATTAATTCGGTGAAGTAGTTTATTCGTAATCTGTAGATTTGGGAAAATACAAACAGGGCCTCTGTTTACAGACCCCTAACCATCCCAAGAATCGAGGACTAAAAATATATTAAACTGGGAAAGGTTTAACATTGGTGTCGTCTGTGGGAAATGGAGTAGCCGTTTGCATCGAAGATTAAATATTGAGGAAGAATTCTTTGATATATGCCTATAACACGTTCCGACGAATCATACCCCAAATATCGAAGAGATCAACATCCCTAGGCAGTTCCGAACCTATTAGGAACACCCCCTGGTAGTGGAACTATGAGACAATTAAGTCCAGTTGTAGAAGGTTCAGTACAGCCAGTTAGCAGCAATTACGGTGGTAGTTCGGTAGCACACGATGGGATTCTGGTGTGTTCCGGTGTGAGTCCGATACCTTCTAAAGAAAGTATGGTGATTTCAAGTTGTACAGAGGTGTAGTGCGGAGACAGTTCCACATTATCTGGTTAGAATTCGGTCACTTTTGGTGATAGGTTCGCGTTATTCGGTGAGCACGTTTCCGTTGACAGTGCAGCCTGGTCCGGTGAGAATTTGGTGAGTTTCGGTGAGAGTTCGATATTACCTATTGGTGATTCGAAGCTTTTTGGTGAAACTACGGTGTTGTTTGGTGGACACTTACTGCGCACACCACTAGACACATAAAGGTTATCAAAAGGATCAGAAGGAGTAACATTGGAAGCTAAGGTACATTCATTCCTTATAAGGATTAAAGATTTGATAGTATAGGTGAAGAAAGGATGGGAGATAGTCTCCAAATTGAGAAGTTGGATAGAGAGAACTATCCAGCTTGGTCTACGAGAATGGAAGCTCATCTTATGAGCAAAGATCTGATGGGATACATCAGAGGAGAGGAAGAAAAGCTAGAGTTCAAAATCCTAGTGTTCCAACTAGGGAGGAGCTTGCAGATATAAAGGTTTGGATGAAGAAGGATGCTCAAGCAAGGAGCATAATCTAAATGGCAGTGAATGATTATTTGCTTCCTCATATCAGAGGACTTGAAAGTGCAAGCGACATTTGGAATGCTTTGGAAGAGCATTTTTAGAATACAACCAAATCAAGGAAAGCTTCATTATGGGCAGAGTTTACTACATTCAAGAAGAAGGCTTCACAATAAATATCTGATTATGTGACAAAGATGAAAGACATTGCAGATTCTTTAGGTGAAGTTGATGAAGATATTGAAGAAGATAAGTTGGTAAGACAAATTCTCACAGGGCTAAGAGGAGATGAGAAGTGGAAGCCTTTTATTTTGTCTACAGAACTTTCATTAGATCATTTCACTCCTGATTTGAATCAATTGTTAGGACATATGCTAACCTTTGAGAATGATATCAAAGGAGATGTTGATAAGAGTGCAGGTCATGCAATGTATTCTAAAGACAAGAAGAAAGCTAGCAAAGGAAAGCAACAATCAGTTGAAGATGAAGGTACTCCAAGTCAAGCAAACTTCCTAAGAGGAAGAGGAAGTGGCAGAAGTAGAGGAAGTGGCAGAAGTAGAGGAAGAGGCAGAAATAACAAAGATAATGTCAGAGCTTGTTGGATATGTGGTAAGACCAATCATCTATCTCATGATTGTTGGCATAATAATCAAAGCAATGGTAATTTTAATCAGAACTTTAATCAAAGAGGAAGAGGTGGCAGATATCAGAGAGGAAACTTCAAAGGTAGAGGTGGTAGGAATTCTTTTGGAAGAGGTGGAGGAAGAAACTTCCAAAATCAATCATATAATAACACCTACTACAATTATGCATCAGATCAGAAAGAAGATTCAACTCTTATTATGAATGCAACATGTGAAGCCTCACATGAAGACATGAGAGTATTTTATATTGATTCAGGATGTAGCAATCATCTGAGTGGAAATATTGCTTTGATGACTGATCTAGATCATAAGGAAATCAATCATACAGTTCAAACAAGTGATAATACAAAGCACAAAGTAAAGTCAATTGGTTCAGTTAAAGCCAAAGATGGAAGTACTCTCTTGAGTAAGGCTTTGTATGTTCCTACAAGTCCAAAGAACTTGATCAGTGTAGGACAAATTGTGGAAAAAGGATATGAGGTAAGGTTCACTAATGATGGAGTTTATGTTGAAGACCCTAGTCAAGGGTATAAACAAATTGTTACAAGAAAGAAAGAAGGAAGGTTCTTCACATTAAAGATACAAGGTAATGTTGGACATGCTATGTTTACATATGGAGAGCAAAAGGTGTCTGAATTGGATCTTTGGCATAAAAGACTTGGACATTTTAATAAAAGAGGTATCAAAGAAATGATTAACAATGGTTCAGTGCTTGGATTGCCTAATGTTGCAGGTCAACACATGACATAAAAATGTGACGCATGTCAGTTAGGTAAGGCTCATAAGCAACCATATAATAAGCATGGTTTTATGTATTCAGAAAGACTTGAATTGGTACATACAGATGTGTGGGGTCCTTCAAAGGACTTCAGTATAAATGGTTCAAGATATTATGTCATATATGTTGATGATGCTGCCAGATGGATTACAATCTATGTGATCAAAGACAAGTCAGAAGTGTTTAATACATTTAAACACTATCATGCATATGCAGAAAGAATTACAGGTCAATAATTGAAGAGGTTAAGGTCAGATGGAGGGGGAGAGTATTTCTCTAATGATTTCAGCGATTATTTGTGGAATGTAGGTATAAAGAGAGAGGTTACTTGCAGGTACTCTCCTCAACAAAATGGGGTAGCAAAAAGAATAAACAGAACTCTTGTTGAGTTTGCAAGATCCATGATGAAGGAGAAAAATTGCCCTAATTATTTGTGGGCTTAGGTTGTAAACACAGCCACATATTTGGTCAATAGGCTACCATGTAAAGCTTTGCAGCGTATGACACCATATGAAGCTTGGTGGGGTAAGAGACCTACCTTGGATCATTGTAAAATATTTGGATGTTTGGCATATGCATATGTGCCATCACAATTAAGGCATAAATTGGAACCTAAAGCAAAGAAGTATGTATTCATTGGTTATGATGACAAGCAGATGGGTTATAGGTTGTGGAGTCCATCCACAAAGCAATTCCTTGTGTCTAAGGATGTTACATTTGATGAGCAAGGTACTTGGTATGCAGGTACACCTAATGTTCATGCAGATGTTGAAGAAGTTGTGAATCAAAAGAAAGGTAAATCAAATGTTCAGATATTTGATGAAGAGGAGAACAATGAAGTATAGGTTGAAATTGAAGAAGTGCCAAGGTTTGATCCAGAATGTGATGAACCAGAAACTTCAAGAAGTGGAGAAGTTAGAAGGTCATCTAGGCACAAATGGCAGCCTACAAGGTATAGCTATGATACTTCATTCTTGACTACTAAAGATTATGCTTACATGTTAAAAGCAGATGAAGATCCATCCACATATGATGAAGCCAAAGGAAAGAAGAATTGGGAAAAATCTATGCAAGAGGAGTATGATGCATTGATGGAAAATGAGACTTGGGATTTGGTTCCTAAACCAAATAGTCAGAAGATCATTGGATGTAAATGGGTCTACAAAACAAAAAGGTTTGCATATGGAAGTGTATCTAGGTACAAAGCCAGGCTTGTTGTAAAGGGATATGCACAGACATATGGTGCAGACTATGATGAAACTTATAGTCTTGTTGCAAAGATGACAACCATAAGAACTCTCATAGCAATTGCTGCTTGCAAAGGTTGGAAATTATCTCAATTAGATGTGAAGAATGCATTTTTGAATGGTTTTATTTCAGATGAAGTCTACATGGAACAACTAGATGGTTTCAAAGATCAAGTGTATCCAAATCATGTGTGTAAGCTCAAGAGAGCTTTGTATGGGTTGAAGCAGGCCCCAAGGGCATGGAATTATAGGCTTGTAAAGTTCTTGAAGGAACTTGGATTTCAAGCTTCAAAGGCAGATAGTAGCTTGTTAGTCAAAGCAAGTGAGGATGGATTTATTTATGTTTGTATTTATGTTGATGACATAATACTTACAGGAACAGATGACAAAGGTATACACATGATTAAAAAGCAGATGGAGAAAGAATTCAAAATTAGTGATTTGGGAAATTTGTCATTCTTTTTGGGAATGGAGATTTCATATACTCAGCATGGAGTATATGTAACTCAAGAAAGGTATCTGAAAAATTCGCTAACCAAATTTAAAATGGAAGATTGCAGGATAGCACCAACTCCAATGGAAGTGAATCATAGATTAACTAGATATGGAGGAGAAGAATTCAAATATATGAAGCTCTATCAGAGTTTGGTGGGTAGCTTGATTTTGCTACATTAACAAGACCTGACTTATCATATGCAGTTGGAGTTCTATCTCAATTCATGCATTGTCCTAAAAAGGAACATTGGATTGCAGGACAAAGAGTACTTAGGTACATCAAGGGCACACTTAAAGAAGATCTGTATTATGGATTTACTTTAGATACAAGAGTCAAAATATACAGTGATGCAAATTGGGCAAGTAATTCTGATGTTAGAAGATCAACACATGGATACTTGTGTTATGTGGGAGATAAGATAATTTCATGGTGCTCTAAGAAGCAACATACAGTTGCGTTATCATCTACAGAAGCAGAATACAAAGGCATGGTAGAAGCTTCAAAGGAAGTAATATGGTTAAAGACTTATGAAGAGTTTTGATATTGTTCAAAGTACTCATATCATTTGTGGAGACAATATGAGTTCTTTATATTTGGTAGCAAATCCTGTATTCCATGCTAGAACTAAACATATTGAGATTCAGTATCATTTTCTGAGAGAGAAGGTTGTTGATAAAGAAATAGAAGTTATGCATACTCCTACAAAAGATCAACTTGCAGATATGATGACAAAAAGCTTGGATGGACCAAGGTTGTAGAGGTTTAAAGATATGGTAGGAATAAAGAAGATGTAGGTAGTCACAATGGAGCTGTTAGAGCAGGACAATCAAGAATTGGTGATTATGAAGTCTAGAAGTGAAGAAATGAAGAAAAGATTGAAGTCCAACTTCATGAAGTAAAGAGAAGATTCAGATAGTAAAGTTCTTTAGAACATATGTACATTAGCTTTGTAAATACTTCAATATACTTGAAGTAATGATGAATCAATACTCATGTGTATATATAGATACATGAAGATGGTCGTAGAAGTAGGATGAGATGAAGCATAGACGAATAGATGATGTGAACTGGATGTATCATCCATAAGATGTATGAAGATTTGAATAGAAAGAATGTTCAGAGAATTGCACGTCGATCTTTTCTCTAGTTCTCCTTCTGTGTTTGATTTTATCAGAAATCCTTTTGTACACATCTAAGTCCATAGTTAATCTATCTATGGTTAAAGTTTGAGAGTTCAATTGCAAATAGGCTGAGAGAATTTTGTGTAGGAACATCTATATGTGAGAAAGTGCTGAGTGTCTTCTGAAATAGGCGCAGATTTGATGGTCAAAGAAATGATCAATTCTCAGTGCACAATGTAAAGTTTGACAAAAATGAGTAGTCAAAATCTAAGTTGGAAGGTAAGCCATCTATGGCTAAAAGCATTTGCTTAAACGGGTTCTAGATTTGGAGAACTATGTGTTAGAAGTTGCAGATGTCAAAGTCGATTTTACACGAAGGTAGTTTCAGACATAGGTGGATTGTTTGAAGCATTTCTCATAATCTACTGAAGCTTTTGAAGTGTTTTAACTTGGAGGAGGTGCAATACTCTAGGCAGCACATTCTACAAAGTTTCATCAGAAACTTTACATAAATGATTAATCAATGAGTGATTAATGTGCAGCAGACTTTCTATGAAATGACTTTCTTCACAGTTAGCTAATTTCTTGATGGTTTGGTGATTGTCTTTCAAGATTGGTTGGAGTTTAAAGTTATTCTTGATATAGAGGTGGTCTAACATCAAGGATAACTTGTTCTTTTGGAGATTAACACTCTCCATCATCAATTACCTTGCCTTGGGTCAATTAATGGCTTTGGTCCCGGGAGTGCGTCAACAGTTCTAGCAGCAGGTTAGTCCAAGACCCTTGAGTGCTCCCGCAACAGCTACAATCCAACTGGAATTGGACCCAATGGTGGACCATACGGTACCACTAATTACGGGATGGTACAGAAACCATAAAATCACACAAGTTTTAATTGATGGAGGATCTGGTGTCAACATTGCAACAACAACACTTTGCAAACGGTTGGGTGGGACATAAATTGAACCCGTTCAATTCTTTGTACGCATGGCTGATCAATCTCGAGTCCATCCGGTGGGCTTGGTGGGAGATATTTCGATCACTCTACAAGGTTCTGTTTTCAAAATGACATTTGTTGTGCTGGATTTACCAGAATCGAGCCTGGATTACAATCTACTCTTTGGACGTCCCTGGCTAAAACAAGCTAAGCTAGTGCAAGACTGGTCAGTGCATGAATTAGTCTTTAAAAATAATCACCGAAAATATGTTGTCACATTGGACGACATGAAACCCTGTGACTTACATGCACGACCATATTTAGCGAAGCTTGTACACATGTTGGATGGTCTCTCCAATGATGAGGAGGAAGCTTTTCTTACCGCCAACAAGGATCTGATGGCACTTGGCATTGTAGATTTACAAACGGTGGCTAATAACTGGAGTTCGGTAGCCTGTACGGTGATACCACTGACCGGAGAGCATGAGTCAAGCACAGAGCAGACCTTGGATGATACGATGCTCCAACAATTACTTCAGTCAAGAGACGATTTGGAGATGCCCCGACAGTTCTATGCATCGGAAGATCATAGTTCCGAAGAAAACAAGCAGCTGCAGATATGCGTGGACTACCGAAAGCTCAATGCCGCAACCGTACCTGATCCGTTTCTATTGCCATTTCTGGATACCATGTTAGACGACGTGGCCTTTTCCTTTCTAGATGGATATAGTGGTTTGGATTGTGCACCCAGTATGTTCCAACACCTCATGCAGTAAATTTTTTCCCCTTATCTCACCACATTTATGAGAGTGTATCTGGATGATTTCTTGTTATCCGGTGATACGTCGGTGCACCTGTACCATTTACGGTGTTGCTTTTCAAAGCATCGGGAATATCGATTGTGCTTGAACCCGAACAAATCAGTATTCTCTGTATCTTGTGGCAAGTTGCTCAGACATGTTATTTCAAAACAAGGCATTCAGGTGGATCCAGACAAACTGAAGGCCATACTGCAGGCTCCTGCTCCTAAGACACCTAAGGACGTGATGCAGTTTTTGGGCCAAATCTGGTGGCATGGGCGGCATCTGCGTTGGCTTGCTCATTTGGCAATACCACTTAATCGATTGATAACCAGTAGCCTACGTCAGTTCGAATGGACTGAAGAGTGTCGACTTTCTTTTGACATACTGAAATCATTGTTAACTCAGGCTCCCATTTTACAAGCATCTAATTGGGAATTGCCATTTCATGTCTTTGTGGATGCATCCAACAGTGCCATTGGAAGCGTGCTGATGCAGAAGATGGATAAATGGTTTCATCCCGTATATTATGGGAGTCGCAGATTGGCCCCGACAGAGCGTAACTATTCAATTACTGAACGAGAATGTCTTAAGTAGTATATTTCGTGAAAAATTTTCGACATTATTTGTTGGGCAGACGCTTCACCTTCCACGTAGATCATGTAGCATTGGTGTATCTTGTGCGACAACAGCATTTGGGAGGACAGTTAGCACAGTGGGTCTTGCTGCTTCAAGAATTTGATTACTCCGTCGTACATTGACCAGGGTCAGCACACGCTCTTGCTGACTTTCTCTCTCGGTTGGATTTTGGTGAGCCTCCGGAGGGAATTAATGATACAACACCCGCCATCTATGCAGCAGAGACAATACAAGATGATCAACAGGAATTACCGGTACCCTCTTCTTACTATGACACCTTGCTTCTGTTCTTGACTAGTGGATGTCCGCCTGGTATGATTTCTTCAGCTGCTAGACAAAGACTAGCCACGTACAGTCGACACTTTTGGTTGATTGTCGGACAATTATATTACATGGACCACTCAGGAGTGCTACTCAGATGTGTCCCCCCCATGAAATTGCTTCAATCGTTATCATGGCCCATACTACCCCAAGTGGAGGACATTTTGCGGTTGACCTGACTCACCGAAAGATTCTCCAAAGTGGATTGTGGTGGCCCACTATGTATCGTGACGTGACCAACTATGTACAGCAGTGCAACGAGTGCCAGCATTCCGATCAACCTTTACAGAGACATTACTTTCCTCTCCAACTTGTTGTGCCTCTTGAACCTTTTCCGAAATGGGACTTGGATTTTATCGGACCGATTACACATACGGCAACAGTCACCAATAATAGATATATTGTTACATGCACAGATTACGCAACTAGATGGGCCGAAGCATGGGCTCTACGATCAGCCACATCGGCTGCGGTTGTTAAATGTTTAATGAAGGATATTTTTCCGCGCTATGGGTTACCATTGGAGATAGTAACTGATCGAGGTACACACTTTGCAAATATCTTAATGCAAGTGCTTACTAAAACCTTCCAGATTGTGCACAAATTCAGTTCCCCCTATTACCCACGAGAAAATGGACTCGCTGAGAGTACCAACAAAACTCTCTCAAACATTTTGAAGAAACTAGTGTTAGATTCCCCAGAGAGATGGGACCAATTTCTTCCTATTGTACTATGGGCTTATCGTACCACATACAAAGTGGAGACAAGAACAACTCCTTTTAAGTTGGTGTATGGATTAGAAGCGATTGCTCCCATGGAACTGGTGGTTCCTAGTCTGCGTGTGGCTCTAGACTGGAAGCTATTACCGGAATAATCTTTTCCCTTTTGATTGGAGGCTTTACGGTCCCTGATGAACAACATCTGGAGAGTTTTCTGGTGATGCAGAAAGTGAAGCTGAGACAAGCCAAAACCCATGATCGTTTTCTCAAAACCCCCGTGTTTATGGTAAACCAATTAGTCCTCTTCTATAACGCCAAGTCTAATAGATCCGCCAAAAAATTAAACTACGATGGTTCGGTCCATACCGGATTGTTGAACAAGTGGGACCCGCATCTTTTCGGTTATCCACCTTAATTGGTCACCTTCTCCCTAAAGTGATTAATGGTTTGAAGATTCAACCCTACTATCCGTCATCTACCACCTCGTGAGGTGTCTTCGGTATTTTTACTCTTTTAAGCTTGTCACTCTTTGCCATTGCATTTCTTTTCTGATCTCTGTGTTTTGGCTAACCAACTGACCGTAATCCTCCCGTTTTCTTATCTAACCATGATTAATCACCGCCTCTGCATTGTTGCATCTGTTAATACATGCATGTTGCCGTTATGTCGGTATATTTCCAATACTGCATTATGATTAGGGTTCTTGCCGCCTAATTTTTTTCGTGGTTCTACTTAATCTTGTTCTTCTCGTTGTTCGTCGCTATTGTGTCTTTGTGTGTTTGTTCCTTGTGTGCTTTGTGTTTTTGCTTGTTTCTGAGTGCACCATGGAAGCTCTTTCGAACATAGTAACCTTTCGTGCGGGTCTCACTCCGGATGTGAGTGAGTACTTGCGTGCTCGGGGACTTCTGGCCTTCGCTGAATTGCCATGGCATTCAGTGGAGTGTCATCCTTTTCATGCGCAGATTATCTCTTCCATCACCGCCATGCCTGCTACAGAGCAGTGTTGGCCCTTAACATGCTTAAAGCCCCACGTGGTAGTTACGCTCAACACTGTTGTTGAGGGATTCCATCTCCCTCAGGAAGGGTTGATCGATGGACCACTCCTTTCGATGGAAACTATGCAAGAACTTTTTCCACGGCACTCATCTAATGAGTTTGCCATTCTTTGCCGACCAGAACCAGAGCGCATCGCGCTGCAATTTCTTGTAGCAGCCTTAAACCTGCAAAAACACACGTATGGCATTTCCAAGCCTTTTTATTCGATGATTGATACTGCTTCACGAGAGGGGGTCAATTTCACATCCTTTTTCTTCCGGCACATTCACCGTGAATGCTTAGCAGAAACAATTAGCCAAGCATGAAATTCCTCGCACCCGATTACCCCATCTCCTTACCCTTCTCCTTCCGATGATCCAAGCAGCGCACCCCCCCAACCAATACTATTCTGTTACACGAGGAATCTACACAGATGCTGGAAGACGACGATGATGAAGACCTACTCCATTTCTTCCAACGAAAATGCAGATGCATTAGCCCATCGCAAAGCCAAGTGCAGGGTTCCACTGCGGTTCAAGACGTTGAAGTCTTCCATGACACTGCTACTTCATTATAGGTTGAGTCTGTATCATCTTGTCCTGGTAAGCAACCCGAAACAGACGTTATTATGGAAGATGTAGCTTAAGTCTCACAGAAGGAGGAATCTCATCAACTGGATGCTGAGGCTGTGAAGGAGATAGCGGAAGCTACTATTGCTACCGAATGTCAATCTCCTTCTTCACCAACCGTAGACGCCCAAGTAGATGCAATCAATCCATCGATTGTAATGAAGACGCAGTTACCGAAACCGCCCTGTCGGTACCTAGAATGAGACCGGAATAGTTTTAGTCCCGACTTCTCTTATCCCTCTACCTCCTCCAACCAACGTTCCTGATGCTATTAAAGTTTCTTCTGCGGAGCCTTCAACTTCCCTTCATGAGGCATCAACCAATATCCTATCCTCTCTCGACTACTCTCCACCATCATCACCTCACCTCCTCGCTGCCTCAACGTCACAACCTCCTCCTTCTCTTCCTCCAACCATAATGTTCACTGAATTGGCATCAATGGGCCAACTCCTCATCCAATTCTCCCAGCAATTGACCCTCCATATGAAGATGGCAACTCAGACAATCCAACAGGAGTTGCAGAGTAAGGTTGACCTTCTCGAAGAAGACATTGCCCCTCTGTAAGAAGAAGTACTTGCAGTCAAAGGCGAGAATCATTCATTGCAGACTCAAATCCAGCAACTCCAAGAATAGTTAGTAGAAAAAGATAATATCATTGCTCAACGGGACACCATAATTACAAAATTAAAGCAAGAACTTATAGACAAGACGGATGCCATGACAGCATTAGGCAATGAGCTCCATAGTACGAGGGATGCAGTCAGTGTCTTAGAAGAGGCCTTGTAGTCGTTGGTGGCCAATGTGCTTAAAGAAGGAGCTGAACTCCTCAATGTCACTGAGAGATTATTCCAACACGATCAAGAGTTTACTGAAGAGATTGCCAAGACCATATAGTTACAGAAGGAACTTACCAGTGTGCAAATGGAGAGAGAAGTCTTTTACAAGATGATGCAGTTTCAACTTCAGGAACTTGAAAGAAGAGAAAAACAGTTAGGAGTTCAAGCAGACAGGCTCTCGCGCATTAATGCAGACATAGCGGAAAGGAAGCTGTGACGAGACGCTAATCTGGCCAACAAATTTTATTTACAGGAATCATTTTTGCAGACACAGACAGAGTTATTAATAAGCAAGGTCATCGCTGTCAGTTTTATTAGGACTGATGCATAGTTGATAGAACCTGCAATTTTGAAGGATATGTTAGATTCCCTAAAGCAGAAGATTACACGTACCTTTAAATTAAACTCGTAATATGTATATTCACGGCATCATAGATGAACCATGATTGTATAATTCCAATTTTGGGTTCGAGTCCACCGTGCATGCCAGTGTAAGCCGTCGGAAAGGAAATATTTTTTGTAAAATGTATTCTGAAAAGTCACACGCATGATGTAAAGGCGTAGCCCAAAGTTGTAGCCTCTGAGAGATTAATGAAAAGAGTTGCGTGAAGCAGAAGGTGTAGTCGTCGGACCATTGTCTGGGCGAGAGCCGAAAGTGAAGCGATGTTGCTGAAAATCGGTGTAATCTGAGTCTGTTGTTAATTTTGTTGATTAAGTAAATCATTAAGTGAAGTTAATGAAGTATTAAGTAAACTGATTAACGAGATAAGTGAAGAAGTTATACGATTAACTGTCTGGTGTGGAAGTGTGTTGAAGAACGTATTCAAACAGTACTGAGAACATAATCCAACCTAGCACGTTAATTCAGTGAAGTAGTATATTCGTAATCTGTAGATTTGGGAAAATACAAACAGGGCCTCTGTTTACAGACCCCGAACCATCCCAAGAACCCAGGACTGAAAATAGATTAAACTGGCAAAGGTTTAACAATAGCATCATGTTTTGATTGCATAGCATCCATCCAAGTTTCTTAATTTTGGGATTCATCAAACGAAAGAGGCTCATTCTCATAAAAAATACTAGAGGCAGTCATAGCATAGAAATCTGATGCAAAAGAAACACTATGAGAGCTTGAATGAGTACAATATGAAAGAGGTGCATCTAATTTTCTATCTTGCAAAGTGTGCACTAGAAATTTAGGCATAGTTTTTGCCTCCTCTATATCATAACTCTCATCAATAGGAGCATCATGTAAAACTAAAACAGAAATGGAATGATTTACATCATCATGTGGAACTTGTTACCGTTAGTGTCCATGTGAAAGTCCAAATGGCCACCGGACACTTCTTTGTATATGTTCTTTAATAAAACATATAGTGGCTTGGTCAGTCATAGACTGTAAGTTCGACCGCATTTGTAAGACCTAAGAAGTCTGTCTTCGTGCCTCCTGTGTACTGTGTTTTCTGCGTATTCTACAGCCTCTGTGCGGAGTACTGTGTGCGGCCTCAGGAGCTCGGCTTTCTACTCTGAGCATATCGTCGTGGAGCTCTCGAGAAGGAGAGCGCACTGTGGTGCATCGCCATTGAAACACTTCACTGGTATTAGAGCAGTTCAAGGCAAAACCTTTGTTCCGTTTGTGCGAGCGAAGCGACCAAGGCATAGACCTTGGCATACCTTGTCATCCGAGTCACCGAAGTCACCGTTGGCACCGTTGACTGCGCGAGGGAGGACCTCAACGATCAAGGAATATAGAGGTTCCCGGTACTTCCCGGGAGGTCACCCATCCCAGTACTGTTCCCCCCAGAGCTCGCTTAACCATGGCAATCTCTTGCCACTAAGCTACACTCTTGTGGTGTTTGAAGAAGGGGAAAGACTAAGGTTGACATTACCTTGAACAAGTTTTGGTCCCTCAAAGCTTCATTTTTTGCTTTCAAAGCCTATTTCTGAAGCAATTTTGGGGTGTTTTTTGGAGCCATTTCAGAGTACTTTTGCACATAGTTCTCTTCTCACAGGTCCAAGAACATCAAGAAGAGTGTTCCTTGTACTTCTGAGACAATAAATATCAACCTTTGGGGCTGTAGTTTCAGCCACACTCGTAAAACTACAGGTTTCTCGAGGGGTTTTCAATTTTGGTGGGAGCAGTCGCTACAAATTTATGCAGGTTTTTTAAAGCCTAAAACATCAGAGTTGACAGACACTTGCGGGTGTTGTTGGCTAGTTTTTGGGCTGTGTACTCAGCCTTTTAGTGTCATTTTACTGTATCATTTTACTGCATATATTGAGCACATACACACCATGTACGCTTCTGTGGATACCGCTTATGTACGTCCATGTGGTCATTGATATAGCGGTTACGTTCTTTGCATAAAGCCTTTTATGTTTGATAAAGAGGGTCGTGGTGAGGTTTTCTTAACTGGGAGACACCCAGATGTCAGGGTCTCTTCGGTGATGCAGGTGGAAGACTTACCCAGCCTCGCCATAGGAGATGTATGATAGTTGTTCATAGGTGCTCGATAAGCCTAGTTGGCTTCTATTGGGTAACTGATTATATGCAGTGGAGTCAGTGATTCACTATGCAGGTAGACATGTCAGTACTTGCAGTTTTATGATACTTTGACACTGGTCATATGCTGATTTTGCAGAGGATACTCTGGCAAAATTTTTCCAGATTTCTAGTTTAGTCAACTATACAGTGGTCGATTTACTCCTTGATACACTTATTTGTTGGTGTTTGGACTCTTCTAGCTCCATTATCATTCTATTCAGTTTTGTACGATCATGGCATCAGAGGTCTCAGGCACATCCGGTGGATCAGGGTCTAGTGCTAGGGTTCCGAGGAGGAGCTATAACTTGCAGGGAAAAGACCATTTTGAGATCCGAAAATTTGATGGCACAAACTTTGCTCTATGGAAGAATTAGATTAAAAATGTGCTGATTCAAAGGAGGCAATGGAAGCCAGTAAATGGGATTTCAAAGAAGCCTGCTGACATGGATGAAGATGATTGGGATGAGTGAGATGAAATGGCCAGGTCTACCATTCGCTTGCACTTGGTGGATAATGTTTACTTTACAGTATTAGACTGTGAAAGTGCAGAGGAGCTTTGGAAGAAGTTATGCAATACATATGAAAAAGAGACGACATCAAATAAAGTGTATCTGATGAGAAAATTATATGACCTTCGTATGAAGGACACAGATAGTGTTGCTGCTCATCTAAATGAGTTTGATGCTATATTCTCCCAGTTACAGGCTCAGAAAATGGATATGGATAATGAAATGAAAGCAGTATTGTTGTTATGCACCCTGCCATCATCATGGGATACGTTTTGCACAGCTATTAGCAACAGTGCACCTGGCGGTAAACTTGTCTATGATGACATATGTGGAGCACTCTTGAGTGAGGAGATTCATAGAAAATCTATGGTTGGCACTCAAAGTGGAGATGCATATAATGTTCGTGATTCTTACCAAGGAAAGAATCAACAACGTGGCAGGAGCAAGAACAAGGAAAAGAATGGTCAACGGAATAAGAGTAGAAGTAAATCAAGGAAGAGGGATATTGAATGCCATTTTTGTCATAAGAAAGGACACATGACGAAAGACTGTTATGCATTGAAGAATGCTAAAGGTAAAGGATAGAATGTTGATGGGCATGTTAAACAGTTACCTGCACCATCTACTTCAACTGTGAAGATTGAAGAAATTAATGCTATTTATGATGATGCTGATGTGTTGGCACTTGATAGTATTGTGCCATCTGAGGCACTTATGGCTGATTCTCTTTCCCACACCTGGCTGCTAGATTCTGGTGCTTCTTTCCATGTGACACCACATAGAGAATGGTTCTCTAATTATGCAGCAAAGTCTCTTGGTACCGTGAGACTTGGTGACCTTTTACCAGTGAGATGTTGTGGGGATTGGAGATGTGGTTGTGCAGTTCATTGATGGTTCAAAATTTACTATGCATAATGTACGCCATGTACCTCAGTTATCATGCAGTTTGATGTCAGTTGGTCAACTTGATGACCTTGGTTACAAGGTGGTCTTCTATGCTCAATCCTTTTGTATATCAAAGGGCAATATGGTTATTGCAAAAGGAAGCAAATTTGGCTCACTTTATCCTTTATTTGTATCACAGAAAGAACACTTGTTAGCTGTTACTGAACAGCCTATGGCTTGTATTTGGCATGGTCGTTTGGGCCATATATCTCATAGTGGAATGGAAAATCTTTCTCGTTCTGGCTACTTACCTGTGTTAACTTTCTCTGATTTTTCATTTTGTGAGCATTGTCAATATGGAAAGCAAACCAGAAATATGCATAGAATGCACATTAACTCTTCAATTCAGCCTTTAGATCTCGTTCATATAGATGTGTGTGGTCCTATGCCCACTAGGTCCTTAGGTGGTTCTCTTTACTTTGTCACTTTCATAGATGATGCTACTGGAAAAGTCTGGGTATATCCTATCAAATCAAAGGATGATGTATTCCCTACTTTCAGAAAATGGCTTGCTTAAGTTGAGACTGAAAAAGGAACTAAGCTTAAGGCTTTACGTTCAGATAATGGGGGTGAGTATACCTCACGTGAATTCAGCCTTTTCTGTCAGTCTAGAGGAATTTGTAGAGAGTTTACAGCTCCCTATACCCCAGTACAGAATGGTGTAGCTGAGAGGATGAATAGAACTATTCAAGATAGAGTAGTCTCTATGTTGCATCATGCAAACCTCTCACAAGGTTTTTGGGCAGAAGCAGTATTGACTGCAGTTCATGTGATTAACCTTTCACCTAGTACTGCCAAAGGTCTGAAAGTGGCACAAGAGTTATGGACAGGGAAACCACCATATTATGATCATCTTCGAGTTTTTGGGTGTGAAGCATATGTTCATATACCCAAGAATCTTAGACAAAAGTTGGACCATAAGTCAAAGAAATGCATTTTTCTTGGATATGGTCGAGAAGGACAATTTGGATATCACTTATGGGATCCTGAAACACGGTCAGTGATCAGAAGTAGTGATGTCATTTTTAATGAGTCGAAGATGCATAAACAGCCCATTAAGGAGGTTGAAGTGAGAAGAGTGGTGTTTGAGGATAGTAGTCCTCCGGTTAGCATGCATAAAAATGCTACACATAGGGATGTTCAAGAGAATGTCCATTCAGATCAGTCTGCACATGTTCCTGTTCAGCAACCATAGCCTTCTTGCAACAAAGAGGCCATGTAGATAGAGGATCATGTCAAGTGGGATCGTGCCATGAAGAGTGAGTTGGATTCTATTCACAAGAATGGTACTTGGGACTTAGTACCTTTTCCAAAGGGCAGAAAAGCTTTACCATGTAAATGGGTATATAAGCTGAAATTCACATCAGATAGTGCTTCTCCAAAATATAAAGCACGACTTGTTGCAAAGGGTTTTAAGCAACAACATGGTGTTGATTTTGAGGAAATCTTCTCTCCAGTGGTCAAGATGACTACTTTGCGCATGTTACTTGGATTCGTTGCAATGGAGGACTTAGAGCTAGTCCAAATGGATGTGAAAACAGCTTTCTTGCATGGAGATCTTACAGATGAGATCTATATGGAACAACCAGAGGGTTATGTAGTTCCTGGCAAGGAAAGTCTAGTTTGTAAGCTCAAGAAGAGCTTGTATGGACTTAAACAGTCTCCTAGACAATGGTACCAAAAGTTTGATGCTTTTATGAAGTCCCAAGGCTATTCTCGAAGCAATGAGGATCATTGTCTCTACACAAAGAGATGTTCTGATGACAGCTTGATATGCTTGATACTTTATGTTGATGATATGTTGATTGCTGGGAAGTCCTCTTATGATTTGTCACTTCTCAAAAAGAAGTTGAGTCAGACATTTGATATGAAGGATTTGGGGGATGCCAAACATATTCTTGGCATGCGCATTACTCGTGATAGGAGTAAAAGATGCATATACTTGTCTCAAAGTGAGTACATATCCAAAGTACTTCACCAATTCAATATGCAGGGTGGAAAGGCATTGAGTACACCTTTACCCACATATGTGAAATTGAGCAAGGATGATTGCCCCAAATCAGATGAGGAAAAGGAATTCATGACCAAAATTCCCTATCAGTTTGTTGTTGGTAGTCTCATGTATGCTATGGTAGCTACGAGACCAGACATTGCATTTGCAGTGGGAGTTGTGAGCAGATATATGTCTAATCTTGGCAAGAAACATTGGGAAGCAGTCAAAATGTTTTTGAGATATATGAGTGGCACTAAGGACAAGTGTCTATGCTTAGGTAGAGGGAAAGCATCCATTATTGGTTACACAGATTCTGACTATGATGGTTGTGTAGACAATCGTAAGTCTACATCAGGGTATATTTTTCATTTTGCTGGAGGTGCTATCTCTTGGAGATCTCGTCTTCAAGAATGTACAGTTGTTTCCACCACAGAAGCAGAGTATGTTGTAGCAAGTGAGGCATGTAAGGAAGCATTGTGGCTTTCTTGTCTTGCTTGTGATATGGGTTTACCTCAGCATGTACCTCACTTGCTCAGTTATAGTCAGAGTGCCATTGCTTTGGCTAAGAATCCGGTCTATCATGCAAAGACCAAGCACATTGAGGTGAGGTATCACTTCATTAGAGATTGCTTAGCCACTGAGAGCATTATTCTTGAGAAGGTTCACACTCGAGATAATGCTGCAGATGCTTTGACTAAAGCTCTACCACAGGATAGCTTTCGACACTGTTGTCACTTGATGGGGGTTACTTGATTCTTGATCTTACGCAGTCACTTGTATACTGTGTAACATGCCCATCAGGTGGGAGGTATAGTTTGTATACTTACACTCAGGTATTCTTTATCATTCATTAATTTTTCTCCCATAGTTACTCTGGCCATATTGGCCTTTAGTGGGAGATTGTTACCGTTAGTGTCCATGTGAAAGGCCAAATGGCCACCGGGCACTTCTTTGTATATGTTCTTTAATAAAACATATAGCGGCCTAGTCAGTCACACACTGTAAGTTCGACCGCATTTGTAAGACCTAAGAAGTTTGTCTTCGTGCTTCTTGTGTACTGTGTTTTCTGCGTATTCTACAGCCTCTGTGCGGAGTACTGTGTGCGGCCTCAGGAGCTCGGCTTTCTACTCCGAGCATATCATCATGGAGCTCTCGAGAAGGAGAGCGCACTATGGTGCATCGCCATTGAAACACTTCAGAACCTGCGAAGGCTGAGAAATTGCCTCATTTGGACTAGCACTAGACTCTCCACCTGTAAAAAGAGATAGCAAATTTTCATACACATCTTTGGAGCTAAATAATGTCTCCTTAATACATGAAATTAATGGCTGAATTGCACCTTCCACAAAAGCAATATCACAACTAACCTAAATGCATTTACTATTTGGATGATACAGATGATAGCCTTTGCTTTCAGAACTATACCCAACAAAAATACATTTCACTACTTTATTTCATCTAATTTCTTGCATTGTTGTTTAGGCACTAATGCATATGTTAAACAACCAAAGACATGCAAATGAGCAACAAACGTCTTGCAACCATGCCAAGCCTCATATGGAGTGATAGACTACAATGCTTTCGTGGGAGACCTATTAAGTACATATGTTGAACACATAACAAAAGCCATAAACTATGTGCTAAAGCCTAACTCTTGATCATAAACCTTGCCATCTCCATGAGTGACTTGTTCTTCCTTTCAACAACTCCATTCTATTGAGTTGTATATGGCATTGTACACTGATGTTTTATCCCATGTTCAGCCAAAAATGCATTAAAATCAGAAGACATATATCCCCCCCTCGATGAGAATGGATGGTGCCCATTTTACATGTTGACAGATTTTCAGCCAAAACTAGAAACTCTTTGAAGCACATAAACACTTTGGACTTTTCTTTCAATGGATATACCCATGTATGCATGGAAAAAGTCATCAATCAAAGTCACAAAGTAAAGATAGTTCCCAAAAGAGGGTGTTTGCAAACGACCATAAACATCACTATAAACAAGCTTCAATTTCTAAGTGGCTCATACTAAACCATCTTTTGGGAAGGAGGAACGCTCCATTTTGCCCAAAATATAGCCTTTACAGACATGCTTACCAGGTGCCTCAAGTTTGGGCAGAGAGGACGCCATTTCAAATTTCTACAGGCATAGCAAACTAGTGGAATTCAAATGACCAAAGCATGCATGCCGAAGCTTTGCATCTGACATAGCCTGAGAATCTTGAATGTTGAATCATTCATAGGTTTTGCATAATCTATGAGCTTATAGAGCCCATGACATAAAATGCCAAAAACAATAATCACATCACCATTTGATAGATCATGAACTATACACATGTCATCAACAAATTTCACAACCAAGCTAATCTTGATTAATGCTAAAATTAATTACAAATTTGTCTTGATCACTAGCACTAATAAAGCATCCAACAATGTAAAAGAACTGCCATCAGCAGTAGTCAAAATGATCTTACCAACTCCCATGATAGGATAAGAGGAGTTGTTGGTGCATGTGATAGTATTCCCTATAGGGGCAAGCTCAAGTGAAGTGAAGAAACTGCACTACAAGGTAATATGTTTGGTTGCCCCACTATCAAAGTAACAAACATTTGTCTACTGTAGACATCCACTATTCATGAGAAAATGGGTCATAATTGCAAACAATAGTAAATGCCCATTCTTCATTCTGCACAAGATTTGAAGACTCTGATTTGGATGTAGAGGCCTCTGCAACAACCATTCCAACCTCTTTTTTCTTTGCCTTTTTTGCAACTAGTTTTTGACAACTCTTTATGAAATGATCATTTGCTTTACAGTATTTGCAAAAAAAACTCTCTTTTTCTGTTTTCTTCTTGTCTTTTTCATCTGACTAGCCAAGAAAGCTTTATCCACAACACACATAATGGATCTATTCTACCTAGCCTGATCTTCTTAACTAACTCCTCAAATGTTAAGGCATTCGGATCACCTTTCATCATGAATTGAAGAGTAGAGGCAAACCTCTAATATGAATCTCGAAGACCATTCAGAATATTCTGCACAAGTGAACTATCTGGCAAGACTTCATTAGTAGAAATCAATTGCTATTTCACATATTTGATCTTTTTCGGAAAACTATCCATGGAATCTCCTTCATTCATGTGCTCACTCTCCAACTTTTTCACAGGTAAGCAACATGAGCCTCGTTCCTTGCCTGGTTTAAAGTGAAAAATGTATCCCAATCATCCTTTGTTGTTTTCTAGGAGCTAGTATGAGGAATAATGGCACATTTGATAGACAAGGCTATCAATGCATGTGCTTGAGCATCTGTACCATCCCAATGAAGTTGCTCTCCATTAGGTGCAGCAAGAAATGCAGCACAAATAGGAACCTGAAGATCACCATCTTCAATGCCATATGCATCACCTTCAATAAGTGTATTTGCAGTTATAGTATGATGTTTTTCAACATCCTCCACAATATTCCATAACCCTTTTGCAATCAATACATGATGCATCATATATGCCCATAATGGGTAATTGGTACCATCCAACTTATCCTCAATAGCCAACATACAGAGTACATCATTACTTTGAGCCATGGCCACTAAACAAAATACATTGATGCATAAAAATGACTGTATCCCAAAACGTTTAATTGAATTACCCTATTGAGTTGTGCTAAACTTGTAGTAGACTTCAAGGTGCTTATACTGACGAATGGAAACTTGTATATATGTTTGGCACAAAAAGATAAAATTTCCTACACAACCACTATGATAGTGCATTTGGAAGCCAAAAAAAGCTTAGATCATGATTTCGACATCACAGAGTGAAGGTGTTTTGAAATCCTAATCACCTTGAGTATGCTCACCAATTTTCTTGTGATTCTAAGATTGTGATCGGAAGGGTGTCAAGGACACCCTAGATGAAGTGGTGACATGCTCTAATACCAATTGTTGCAGTTCGAGGTTTGTGGAAGCACACGAACAATAGAAGGAAGAATAAGAAGCTTCGAGCACAACACACAATATTGAATGTATTACCAAAAGAATGTAAAAAGATAAGTAACATGTTGGGGTCATAGGCATATATACAAGCTGGGGGAAAGAAACCTCCTAAAGAGGGAAAAAAGTACACTGATGGTCCTAGTGTGTTCACATATGTCATTATCGAAATATATCAACATCATTTTCATTTGTGTCTTTGGACTGATTTGTCCTTCCTCTAACTCTTCCCTTGCCTCTATCTTTCCCTCTACTTCCTACATATAGCATAGATTGAGAACCTTGACATTTGTTTCCTCCTTGAAGCATCACCTCATCGATCATGAGTGTGCTAACTTGATCAAGGTTAGGCATCTTCTCTCTAGCATACAAAGAAGAAGTGAATCACCTCCATTTGTCATCTTCCTTGAGACCATTACAACAATAGGCCACCATGTAATCATCATCCACTTGGGTACCTATTGCTACAAGAAAATCCGTAATTATCTTGGCTTTCATAAAATACTCATAGATTGATAGATTATTTGGCTTCTTGAGGTTGTTAAGCTCATTCTTGAGCAGCACCTTCCTAGCTTTGGCATTAGTTGTAAACATCCTCTCCAAGTAATCCCACATGTCCTTAGCTTTGTCCATTGATTGAATATGTTTAATCATGGTATTACTAACAAATTGTGAGATCATCAACATTACTTTTCTACTTTTGATCTCCCAATCTTTCATGGCCTTCAACTCAGCTCCAATAGGTGCCATAGGATCCAATGGTATTGCCTTGACATCTGGTCCATCAATGATGCCACCTAGATCCTTGCTTAATATGAAATTGAGCATCCTAAACCCCGAAGGCTCGTAGTTGTCCTTCTCAAGCTTCTCAATAGCATTGGAATTATTAGCCATGATAAAAGTAGGTGTGTGTTACCTCTGTAGATAGGTTTTTCCTTTGATGGTGAGAACTCCTCTAGATGCTCCCCCTTGATCTAGCCTTCAGTTACTTCACCTTGTTTTCTTGCTTTACTTCGGGTTTTCAACTAAGCCATCTTGCACTTAGCTTGATTTCTTCAAGCTGCTCTAATACTGTGGATGGAAGATTTCTCCTCCTATGCACAACAAGAAGCTTGGATCCTACCCAATACTTAGCAATCACTAGAATTGGACACCTGTAGACTAGTCAAATCAGTCACACAAGACATACTAGTTTTTCTAATAGGATTTGAGACACAGCAACACAGAAAGAAATAGCTATAGCCCACAGTGATGGAGAGTGTTAATCTCCAAAAGAACAAGTTGACCTTGAATTTAGATCACCTCTATATCAAGATCAACTTTAGACTCCACCTAATTTAGAGAATCTTCACCAAATTATCAGAAATTTGATTTCTCTGAAAAATTCAGTTTCTTCAGAAAATCTGCTGCAGATTAATCACTCATTGACTAATCAATCCTGTAAAGTTTTTGATAAAACTTTGCACAACACTTCGGCTTAAGGTTGCGCAACTTTGCCAAGTTAAATCTCTCAAAAAGATTAAGTACACACTGAGAAATGTGTAAAACACTTTACCTATGTCTGAAAGTGCTTCTCTGCAATGGCGACTTTGACACCTGCAACTTCTTAGCACTGGTTCTCCCAACTCTGAACCCGTTTGATCAAGATCTTCTAGCCATAGATGGCTTACCTTCCAACTTAGATTTTGAGCCCTCATTTGTGTAAAACTTTACACTGTGGACTGAGCACTGACCATTTCTTTGAAGATGAAATGTGCGCCAGATTTCTCGACTCTTAGAACATTCTTACATATGAATGTTCCTAATCAAAATTCTCACAGCCTGATTGAAATTAATCTCTCAAATTCTAGCCATAGATAGATTAGCTATGGACTTAAACACGTGCAAAAGGATTTCTCAAAAGATTAAACACAGAAGGAGTAGACAGCAAAATATCGGGCGCAAAATTCTTCCATTTCTCAGAAAACTTACATCTGAGTGAGGATGGACAATTTACTCACTCTTCATGTGTCTAATGACACTAATTTCTCTCTCACTATTCTCTAATCTTCTCTCTCTCTATTTGCCCGACATTTTCCAACATATTTATAGATGAATATATACAAGTGTATGACTAGACAAAGGTATAAGTCAGCTAATGTACATATGTGTACATATCTTTGGGTTTTCTGAATATGTCCTTCCTTCAACCATCTGAATTTGTTCTCTTCTTGACTCCTTGACTTCATCTCTCCATAATCCTTCAATTGATGATTGTCATGCACCAACACACAGTACAAGAAGATTTTTCCAAAACCCTTGTGTTTGTAAAATCCTTATTTACGAGTTTTCTAATAAATACAAGAAATTTTAAAATGGGCCTTCCTTCAGAGAAAAAATGAAGTCTAATAGGTTGCTACAGAAGCGTAAGAGATATAGAAGAGAATATGAACTCGTGTGATAGAGAATGGCTCAATGGCACATGCACAATCAACACCCCAACTTCATACCATCCACACACACTTAGAATGAGCTTGGATGGTGCTTAAATAGCCATGGGAACCCTTCATGACTCTTCATATGTCCTCCATGTCTCTTCACATGACTTCCTTGTCTCTTCCACTACCTTGTGACTTTATCTCTTCATTGGAGTGTCTTTTGGTGGTTCAATGCCTCTTTGGATAAGCTTGTGCCTTCAAACATGTCCTTTGAATTTCCTAAGGTTCAAAAGCCTTCAAATAAATTTATTTAATGAAAAACATATGCTTGAGCTTTCCCTAGAAAACACATAACTTTTAATATATCATATGAGTCTAGCTATTTGGTTGGGTAGGGCATAGAATTCCGAGCCATTGGGTTGCAATTCAAGGGGAAAATAAAGGATTTGTGGCATTGCTTGGTTTCCCCATAGAAACTTAATGGGGGGATGAAGAGGGGCCCTTTCCCCATTAGGGTTGAAGTGTGACAACCAAAGTTGCATGGCCATGGCCAAAAATCATGTTTTCCATGCACATACCAAGCACATAGAAATTCGATATCACTATGTGCATGAGTTGATTGAGGATATATGATGCAGATAAGCTATTCTCCAACTAAAGAAAATGGAGCAAACATCTTCACCAAGGCTCAAAGGGCATAGAAACTTCATCGACACTTCTCAAAGCTTAGCACTGGACCAAGCAGGTAGTTCATTATAGGGTGGACATTGAGGGGGTGTTAGATATACTCAATACTCCACCCACAAGTGACCATTTGATATGATTTCCTTCGATTCCAATCATGTATGCCTTCTATTAGAGTGTTCAACATCTTTAGTTTTTCAGCCAAAGAACTATGAATAATGCTTAATGCTCCTTTGGTGTCAATTAAAGCATTCACAAGGTGGTATTCCTCGTTTCCAATGCCTAGGTTTAAATAGGTTCATCTTGGCATATTACCCATTTTTTTTATGTTCATTGTGCACTAATTAACGATGGAAATTGGTTCTTCCCCCTTTAAATATCTTTATTCTCAAACCCATGCTTTCCATTTTCTTATTTTCTCTGAAGCTTCTTGTCTACCTTCCTCTCTTCTAATTTTAATGCATTTCTGGTTGAACATGCGATAAAACATATAGTGACATATACACCTCAACAGAATGGAGTTGTTGAAAAGACGAACATGTCACTCATGGAGATTGCGAGGTGTATGGTCAAGAGTTAGCCCTTACCACATAGTTTCTGGCTTGAGGCTATGTGTGCAACATATGTACTTAATAGGTGTCCCACTAAAGCACTATAGTCTATCACTCCCTATGAGGCTTGGCATGGTTGCAAGCCATATGTTGCTCATCTATGTGTCTTCGGTTGTCAGGCATATGCATTAATGCTTGAACAACAACATTGGAAATTGGATGATAAAGCAACAAAATGCATTTTTGTTGGGTACAGTTTTGAAAGCAAAGGCTATTGTCGATATCATCCATAGACTAAACACATTTTGGTTAGCTGTGTTGCTGTTTTTGTGGAAGATGTAATTCAACCATTACTCTCATGTACTAAGGAGACATCAGTTAGCTCCAAAGATGTGTATGACACTTGCTACCTCTTTTTAGAGGTAATAACCATATTGTTCTTTGATATTCAAAGGATTGAGCATAGATGTGTAAGACACTTTGCTACCTCTTTTTACATGTAATAACCATATTGCTCTTTGATATGCAAAAGGACTGAGCATAGAAAACGACTTTGTAACCAAGGTCATCAAGTTGACCATCTGACATCGAACTTCATGATAATTGAGGTACATGGCGTACATTGTGCATATTGAATTTGAACCATCAATGAATGGCACATGCACATCTCCAATCCTGACAACGTCATACTAGTAAGCATCACAAAGTCTCACGGTACCAAGAGACTTTGTTGCATAAGTAGAGAACCATTTTGTATGTGGTATCACATGGAAATAAGCACCAAAAATCTAGCATTCACATGCGGGAAAGAGAATCTGCCATAAGAGCCTCATTAGGCACAGTATTGTCAAGTGTCAACACATTAGCATTATCAGAAATAACATTAATTTCTTCTATCTTCATAGTCAAAACATATGGTGCACCTAACTGTTTACATGCCCATCAACATTCTATCCTTTACCTTTATCATTCTTAAACACATAGCCACTTTTCTTTGTAAGTCCTTTCTTATGACAATAATGGCACTTGATATCCCTCTTCCTTGATTTACTTTACTCTTTTGTCATTGACCATTATTTTCCTTGTTCTTGCTCATGCCACATTGTTGATTCTCTCCTTGGTAAGAATCACAAACATTATATGCATCTCCACTCTGAGTGCCAACCATAGACTTTCTACGAATCTCTTCACTTGAGAGTGCTCCTCATATGCCATCGTAAACTAGTTTATCACCCTGTGCACTATTGCTAATAGTTGTGCAAAACATATCCCATGATGATGGCAAGGTGCATAGCAACAAGATTGCTTTCATTTTGTTATCCATCTCCATTTTATGAGCTTATAATTAAGAGAATATTGCATCAAAATCTTTTAAATGAGAAGCAACACTATCTGTGTCTTTCATGCAAAGATCATATAACTTTCCCTTGAGATACACTTTATTTGATACCATTTCTTTTTCATATGTATTGCATAACCTCTTCCAAAGCTCCTCTGTATGCATAAATTTCCAATTGATATGTTATAATTGAAAAGAAATCCAATTGATATGCTATAACCTCATATTCGTTAAAAAAATGATAGAATATGAGGTTTTAGCATTGTGAATGTCGAAAGAGGAAAAATGTAAACATGAATTACAACACATAATAGTAATTGCTTCGTTTAGACTTCAAATTCTTTGCTTTGCTCTTGCCTTTGCTTTTCATTTGTTTCTTTGATGAACTTGACTTGTCTAGAGATATCACAAGGCTTGATGTTTGTAAAACTAGTTTGGGTACCATATATGTGATGTTTGTTATTGAGCTTCTATGGTCTTCTTGGGGATCCAAACTTGTTGGCAAATTGGAGTTGAACAATGAATTGGACAAGCCTCCCCCCCCTCCCCTCCTCCTTGTGAGAGAGATTTTTGGTGTGCGAGCTCTTACTTTTAGATCTTCAAGGAATTGACTATGTATGATTTATATGGATGCTTCTCCATATATGAATTTATGCCATTCTATCTTTGATTTGAGATCATGGTTTTTTTAGTGCATGTACAATGGCATTGTAATCATATTTTGTTTATGCCACTTGGATACAATTTTGTTTGATGATCACATAGAGTTTTGTGAGAGATTGATTGGATCCTTGGTTGGTACTTACATGTTCTTGTTTTCTATGCAAGTACATGATCCAGATTGGAGCCTCAGTTGCACACTTGTCTGTCACTTGGATTTGCTTTTGTGTTAGCCTATGGTCATTGATTTGGTAGTTTATTTTCTAGTGTGATTCTTGGCATATGTGGATGATGATTCCCACATGGTTATTTCATTCTAGAGTCCATTTCTCAGGGGAGATATTGTCAAAACTTTATATGACCTTATGCTAGCATATGTTCTAGTAGACCCTTTATGCTTGTGTGATAGCTTTGGAATTTATTTCATCTCCAGATACTTGGATAGGATCGCAAGTGACTTGTGATAAGTGGAAGCAATACTTGGCAAGATTCTTTCTTGAGTGGGGATGTATCGTCATTGTCTTTGCGTGTATTTCCATCAATTATTGACATATGTATTTGCCATTATCTTTGGTTGGATCGATGAGAAATGGACACATGTTTCTCGTTCTTCTTTTGGTATTGGTTATCTTGTCATGATTGTTAAATTTACAAGAGATACTCTATTGAATTTTTTCTAGGATCTTTCACATCTACTTTGTCATTTTTGAGACTTGTTAAGCAAGCTTATGCTCATGGTTTTACGTGCATGATAGATGTATGGTTACATGACATGTGGTTCATATGGTTTCTTCTCTACGAAGATATTTGTGATGTGAGTTATGCATATGGATATGCAAGTGTGATCCTATTGGTGATAGAGTATTGTTTCTAATCTCTTATTACACATTGAGTCTCTTGGATTGCCAAAATGGTGTTTTCTTAGTTTGATGGCACTGACTTTTAGAGATGGAAAGCTCAGATGTGGTATATATTGCTTCGTGCAAGGTTACACATGTATGTGCATAGGTATGTGTAGAGGACTCGTGACATGCTCGACCATGTATAGATGGATATGGATGCATTGGCCAACTCCACTATCCAATTAGAGCTTGTGGATTCGATATGTAAGTATGTGATGCATGAGGAGACGAGTAGTGCATTATGGCAAAGACTACATGATATGTATGAGAGTTCATTGACTCATGTGAATCATAGATCACATCAATGGCTTCAATGTTGGCATTTTGGTCGTGATGGCCATACTCGATGACATTGCTTTGGGTGGATGTGATGATGACGTTAGAGACATGGACATGATGCATGTCAGGTAGTGGTTTCAAGAGAGTCTATGATAGTTGATTATGCTAGTGACCTCTTGTTCATTGGATAACATGTATGGGTTGTTTGTTTGATGCATTAGCCACTTTCCATGTTACTCTAGTTTGTGAGTGGTTCTATCAATTCTTAGATGAGAGTCGTGGATGTGTGTAGATGCGTGATGGCTCTACATATGACATTGAGGGTGTAAAAGATGTATGCGTATTCTACCTAGTGGAGCATCATTTACACTTAGACATGCACGTTATGTGCCTTCATTCCCTATGAGTTTGATTTCAATTATTTATTTATAGGAGAGTAGATGTCATGCATTCCTTGGGAATCATCATTTTTAGTTGTAGTTGGGACAACTTATACTTATCAGAAGTGCTAGGATTGGGCACAAGGATCCATTGTAGGTACTCCATGTGAGAGACAATCTCATCTCATTGGGAGTTCAGCCTTATATGTGATGTGAGAATCATCATGTCTTATTTTTTTCTACATATAGATAGGTCTATTGACATTCATGATGCACATGTATGGTAGGATTCAAATGCTCAAAGGGTTGCACATTGGATGCTCATGATGTTTATATAGAGTATGGTTTTCTTGATCATGTGTATGCTCATGATGATCTCATGATGCTTTAGAGCATGATGTGGATGATCATGTAGAGCATTGTGATGATACTCAGTTAGAGTTAGATCATCAAATGGACCTTAGTGTTGATGTTGTGCAATTAGCTCATGTGGAGCATGATGATACACTTGGTGCAGTTGAGATGAACTACTATCGCATGCTCACACATGTAGAAAACTAGCGTCTTGTGAGAAATAACATCCAAAAGTACTAAACATAATCATAGCATATCATGTGTTGAACTTTCATAGCAAATAAGCAACCAATGGTCTCTCCAAGTAGAGTGGGGAATATCTTTCAACAATAGACTTGTAATAGAATGTTATAATGCCCTCTATAATGTTGTGCCTTTTTAGGATGTTGTTACATGTTGTGCCTTTTTAGGATGTTGTTACATGCATAAATTTCCAATTGACATGTTATCACATATTTGTGGTGTTTGATGAATCATGGTATAAAAGCATAAATTTCCAATTGACATGTTATCACATATTTGTGGTATTTGATGAGTCATGGTGTTTGATGAATCATGTTGTGCCTTTCTAGGATGTTGTTACATGCGTAAATTTCCAATTGACATGTTATCGCATATTTGTGGTGTTTGATGAATCATCATTATTCCTAAAGAAAATTGATAGAATGTGAGGTTTTGGCATTGTGAATACTGAAAGAACAAGAAATGTAAACATGAATTCCAACACATCACTATGATAAGCCTAGGTATGGATGACCTCATCAATAAGTTTTTCAAAACATTCAAGAGTGGTTTGGTGAACCCTTTACATCTGGTACGTATGTACACACACACAAACACACACACACACACACACACACACACACACACATATATATATATATATATATATCAATTCTATGATTTCTTTAGTATTGGATGACTTTAATTATGCAAAATCATAAATTGGTGTAGAGACATTGTTATTATTATTTACTTGAAACCAGATTGTTTAATGATTCCATAACATTTTCTGATGCTAAATATTGATATGAGTGAAAACTATTCAACATTCTCTATACTTAAGGTTTCTGTTTGAAGCTCGAACTATTATTCATTTTGATGTTATGTATTATGTTTTTATAACTTATCTCAAGGTCTTTGAAGTGTGCACCCTTTATAGGGAGGAAGTGTTTCATTTTGGAAATCTTATATAAGGATGAGCTTTTATTCTCACACTTTATGTGAGTCCATCATGTTGTTTTGTATGACCAATCAATAATATACCTACAAGTTTCTAGTTATTTGTTACCAAGATGTTTTTTTTTACCATCGTAACAACTCATACCATGCCATTATGCAGGTCTATTAGAGTATTAGACAAACAATTATAATGGATAAAATTCTATTTTTTTAGGGTTATAAAATATATTGTTCCATGGAAGCACTTGGAAACATGGTGTTTCAACACTTGGGAATTTCAAAAGGTTATTTATGATAATAGATATCTTTATATAACCCATGTTCATATTTGTTGATGGGCCATCTATTATGATATAATATCTCATAAAAAAAAAAAGAGCACACTCAACACAAAAGTACTCCTAAGAGTCTCACGATATTGCTGAGGATTTTCCATACCTTAGCCAATGTGTTCCCATGTCTAAACAAAATACAACACACTCAACACAAAAGTACTCCTAAGAGTCTGAGGATTTTCCATACCTTAGCCAATGTGTTCCCATGTCTAAACAAAATACAACACACTCAACACAAAAGTACTCCTAAGAGTCTCACGATATTGTTGAGGATTTTTCCATACCTTAGCAAAGGTGTTCCCATGTATTTGCGAGTTGTAGAGAGTAAACAAACATTGATTAGCTGAATTTCAACTTGTAGGACAGGGCTTAAAATTCAGTAAGCGATTTGAAAAACCCTTCTGATAATAAAATTTAAGATCAGTATGCTGCGAAGTAGCGCCAGCTTACGACGATGCTGAAAGTTTGCAGGAAGGCTAGCATCCTTCTGAGATCTGCGGCGCCTCTGCATTCTTTCGTTAACGGGAACAATGGAGTTTTTTGTCTGAGTAGCGCAGAGAATGTCTCATCTTCGTTGCTTGATTTACATGAAGGCTTGAGATTCTATTCACGCTTTCACTCAGTGGCGTCGAGGATTGCGGTTCCTAGATTGACTTCTCTGCCATATCAGTGCAATTTCAGCACTCGAGAGGGTTCTAGTGAAGATGAAGAGATCTCTATAGATGTTGAGGGAGGCGAGGAATGTGCCGAGGATGAAGACGATGGCGCTTTTGACCTTCTGTCCAAACCAGAGACTGCATCACCAAGGTTTGTGGATTCGGTGGAAGAGGCCGCATATATTGGCTACAAGGTCGTGGGCCGAGCCAAAGAAGGCGATTTTGGCCCATATAAACCTCCCAATGCGTTTGCGGTGGTACAGGTGTGCAGCTCTCCGTTGCCACCACTTTCTTTTAACTTTTACCACATTATTCCTTTTAATTCATCCAAAACACGGCCCGTTCACTGAGAAGGAGATAGGTGTTGGCGTCTCTAACTCCATTTACGGGTTTGTTGTTAGTTTTTCTTGAAAGTTCAGTCTGTAGCTTGTCTGTCGGTCGTCTTCTATTTGAAATTATTCTAACAGCTGCTAAACAATTTTACAGGTTGGCTCTCATCAATTTAAAATATCACCTGGCGATTGCATATATACGGAAAAACTGAAGTACGCTGATGTCAATGACAAGGTGCAATATCTCTGCTCTCTCCTTAAAAAAAAGGGAAGCTCTATCGTAGACATTCTGGTTAAGCTCGAATTAATTTGAAAGTATAAGTGAAGCTCTATCGTAGACATTCTGGTTAAGCTCGAATCAGTTTGAAAGTATAAGTGAAGGCAGGGGTAGCACCCATGGGACACCCTCTTATCCCACAAGGCAGGGGTTAGACACAGGGGTTAGATGTGTAGCACAGCAAAGATATAGAGCCCGAAGGCCTGCTAAGGAAGAACTGGGATAGTGAAGGACCTAAGGCCAGACGGAGTCACTGTTTTGAACGGGCCTGATGGCCAAATCAGGTATTGCACTGTCTGAAGGCACAACTTGTTTCATCTCTACACTAATGTAGAGGGGTGCCCACAGCCACCGGCAGGGGTTGAACCCTCGTCCCAGCCTTAGGGGTGAAGGAATACTAAAAAAGTCTTATGATTTTTATTCAATAAAAATCGTAAAAATCGCTACTATGTATGAGTTGAATAGGTATCGCTACTATGTATGAGTTGAATAGGTATTGTGGATACCTTAAATACAAGAAAAATTTAAAATCTTTCTTGATGAATATAAACATCATTTAGAAACCTCTATGATTTAAACAATTTAAATCTCGATTCAAATCTACTATTTCAATCTCTATTTTGTACTATGGGTGAAGGGTCCGGCCAACCCAGCCAATGCACACAGACAAAAGCTCTTCTCTTGTTTCTTTTTGTTGTTTTGCTTTTTGTTTCTTTTTTTTTGGGGGGGGTAAATACCTAGGTCTTCTCATTAAGAGAATTTTTACAAGCAACAAGAGGGAAATATGTGGAGATATTTATGAAACGTCGATACCTGATTGGGGGATCACATTCAGGTCTCACAATGACACTTCACAAATGATCGGCATGCGAGTGTGAAGGGAAGCTTGCACTCCTAATTTTGATTCTCTGTAAGAAATATAAGAGCCCTTCCTACAGAGGGTTTTATTTGGCCTGTTCCGGGTTTCACTCCATTAGTTTCCAAGTTTGGTAAACTTAAACTTTCACAATGCTCCTCGTCAAATTGCTCTCCAGAGTTTGATCAAGTCTGATTGCTTCTGGAGTAGGCTTTGTTGTAACATGATTGCCTTTTCTTAGAATCTCCCCGAGTGTTCTTAAACTGTTAGTTTTTCTGTACATTTCAATATATAGATACCCATGTGAACACATGTGACCACATGTGAACACGGCATGTATGTTGAGTATGATATTCTAAGATTTTGCTAACCATCTGTCATAGAGATTCTCATCTTTATATTGAAAAAAAAGGATTATACAAAATTGGAATGGTGCAAGAAAGATTCAATTTTTGTATTTAAATATCAGAATCAGGAGCATGCAAATGTGTGGCATAAAGTTGAAATTATTAAATCAGATTAAAAATAAGGCGAATCCAAAGTTTGTATTTAGATACCGAAATTCATAACATATATCTTAATTGAAAGTTAAAACGAAAATTTCTAATGCTGAAACTCATGTGTTAAGCAACAGAATCAAGATTCGTCTTGTGTTTTGCCTAACTTGCTGGTCCTTAGAGATGAGATCAATCTCTAGAAAATGCATTCTTGATGCTTGAAGCTAATGACACTAGAAGCTAGGCTTGACACGGG
>CM035441.1:132126558-132154058 GCA_020310875.1 Ceratopteris richardii | reverse complement strand
AAGATATGCTTTTGGAATGAACTTGACACTCAACAGAGGTACCTTCTATTTTTCAAGGATGTGCAAAGATAGACCCCGAGACATTAAAATATAGATTTCTCCAAATCTACTAAGCTAAATGCTTTGAAACTTTGTATACATAAACTAGACACTAATACTTTCAAATTAATGCTCACGCATTCGATTGGAATCTTTGTAGAGAGAGTAGAAACCTCTAAAAGTTCATTATTTGTTACCATTAATGTCCATGTGAAAGGCCAAATGGCCACTAGACACTTCTTTGTATATGTTCTTTAATAAAACATATAGTGGTGTGGTCAATCATAGATAATAAGTTTGATTGCATTTGTAACACCTAAGAAGTCTGTGTTCATGCTCCCTGTGTACTGTGTTTTTCTGCATATTTTGTAGCCTCTGTGCAGAGTACCGTGTGCGGCCCAAGGAGCTCGGTTTTCTACTCCGATGATATCATTGTGGAGTTCTCGAGAAGGAGAGCACACTATGGTGCATCGCCATCAAAATATTTCACTAATATCAGAGCATTTCGATGCAAAAGATCTCTTTCTTTTATGCAAGCGAAGCGAGCACCCATCCACCCACCCAAGGCTTACAACTAAGGCGACGACAAAGGCATAAACCTTGGCATACCTTGTCATCCGAGTCACCGAAGTCACTGTTGGTTGTGTGCAAGGGAGGACCTCAACGATCAAGGAAGATAGAGGTTCTTGGTACTTCCTGCGAGGTCATCCATCCTACTATTGTTCCCCCAAAGCTCACCTAATCGTGGCAATTTCTTACCACTAAGCTACACTCTTGTGGTGTCTAAAAAAGGGAAAAGACTAAGGTTGACATTACCTTAAACATGTTTTGGTCCCTCAAAGCTTCATTCTTTGTTTTCAAAGCCTGTCTTTTAAGCATTTTTGGGGTGTCTTTTGGACCCATTTTGGATTACGTTCACACATAGTTCTCTTCACATAGGTTCAAGAACATCAAGAAGAGTGTTCTTTGTACTTCTCCAACAATAAATATCAACCTTTGGGGCTGTGTTTTCAGCCACACGCGTAACAATATAGGTTTCTTGAAAGGTTTTTAGTTTTGGTGGGGGCAACCATTGTAAACTTACGCAAGTTTTTGAGCCTAAAGCATCATAGTCGGCAGACATTTGAAAGTGTTGTTCGATAGTTTTTGGGATGTGCATTCAGCCTTTTAGTATCATGTTACTGCATATATTGAGCACATACACACCATGTATGCTTCTATGGATACCGCTTATGTACATCCATGTGGTCATTGATATAGCGGTTATGTTTTTTGCATAAAGCCTTTTACATTTGATAAAGAGGGTCGTGATGAGGTTTTCTTAACTAGGAGACACCTAGATATTGAGGTCTCTTCGGTGATGCAGGTGGAAGACTTACCCAGCCTCACCATAGGAGATGTTTGATAGTTGTTCATAGGTGCTCGATAAGCATACTTGGCTTCTATTGGGTAACTGATTATATGCAGTGGAGTCAGTGATTCACTATGCAAGTAAACATGTCAGTACTTGCATTTGTATGATATTTTGATATTGTTCATATGCTCATTTGCAGAGGATACTCTGGCAAAATGTTTCCAAATTTTTGGTTTTGTTAGCTATACAATGATTGATTTACTCCTTGATACACTTATTCGTGGTGTTTGGGCTCTTCTAGCTCCATTATCATTCTATTCAGTTCTCTACCATCATGGCATTAGAGGTCTCAAGCACATCCGGTGGATCAGGGTCTAGTGCTAGTGTTTCGAGGACAAGCTATAACTTGCAGGACAAAGAACATTTTGAGATCCAAAGATTTGATGGCACAAAATTTGCTTTATGGAAGAATCAGATCAAATATGTGTTGATTCAAAGGAGGCAACGGACGCCTATAAATGGAATTTCAAAGAAGCCTGCTAACATGGATGAAGATGATTGGGATGAGTTAGATGAAATGGCCAAGTCTACTATTCTGTTGCATCTGACAGATAATGTTTACTTTACAGTATTAGACTGTGAAAGTGCAAAGGAGCTTTGGAAGAAGTTATGCAATACATATGAAAAAGAGATGGCATCAAATAAAGTATATCTAATGAGAAAATTATATGACTTCATATGAAGGACACAGATAGTGTTGTTGCTCATCTAAATGAGTTTGATGCTATATTCTCCCAGTTACAGGCTCAAAAAATGGATATGGATAATGAAATGAAAGCAATATTGTTGTTATATGCCTTGCCATCATCATGGAATACGTTTGCACAACTATTACCAATAATGTACCTAGTGGCAAACTCATCTATGATGACATATGTGGAGCACTCTTGAGTGAGGAGATTCGTAGAAAATCTATGGTTGGCACTTAGAGTGGAGATGCATATAATGTTGGTGATCCTTACCAAGGAAAGAATTAACAATGTGGCAGAAGCAAGAACAAGGAAAAGAATGGTCAATGGAATAAGAGTAGAAGTAAATCAAGAAAGAGGGATATTGAATGCCGTTATTATCATAAGAAAGGACACATGAAGAAATATTGTTATGCATTAAAGAATGCCAAAGATAAAGGATAGAATGTTGATGGGCATGTTAAAGAGTTACCTACATCATCTACTTCGATTGTGAAGATTGAAGAAATTAATGTTATTTCTGATGAGGTTGATGTGTTGACACTTGATAGTACTATACCAATAGAGGCTCTCATGGCTGATTCTCTTTCCCACATATGGGTGCTAGATTCTAGTCCTTCTTTCCATGTGACACCACAGAGAGAATGGTTCTCTAATTATGCAGCAAAGTCTCTTGGTACCGTGAGACTTGGTGACTCTTATCACTGTGACATTGTGGGGATTGGAGATGTGGTTGTGCAGTTCATTGATGGTTCAAAATTTACTATGCATAATTTATGCCATGTACCTCAGTTATCACGTAGTTTGATGTCAGTTGGTCAACTTGATGACCTTGCTTACAAGGTGTTCCTCTATGCTCAGTCCTTTCGTATATCAAAGGGCAATGTGGTTATTGAAAAAGGAAGAAAAGTTGGCTCACTTTATCCTTTATTTGTATCACAGAAAGGACACTTGTTAGTTGTTAGTGAATAGCCTATGGCCTGTATTTGGCATGGCCGTTTGGGCCATATATCTCATAGTGGAATGGAAAATCTTTCTCGTTCTGACTACTTACCTATATTATCTATGTCTGATTTTTTATTTTGTGAGCATTGTCAATATGGAAAGCAAACCAAAAATGTGCATAGAACACACATTGACTCTTCAATTAAGCCTTTTGATCTTGTTCATACTGATGTGTGTGGTCCTATGCCCACTAGGTCCTTAGGTGGTTGTCTTTACTTTGTCACTTTCATAGATGATGCTACTAGAAAATTTTGGGTATATCCTATCAAATTGAAGGATGGGGTATTCCCTACTTTCAAAAATTGTCTTACTTCAGTTGAGACTGAAAAAGGAACTAAGCTTAAAACTTTACGTTCAGATAATGGGGGTGAGTATACCTCACATGAATTTAGCCTTTTCTGTCAGTTTAAAGGGAATCATAGAGAGTTTACAGCTCCTTATACCCTAATATAGAATGGTGTAGCTGAAAGGATGAATAGAACTATTCAAGATAGAGTAGTTTCTATATTGCATCATGCAAACCTCTCACAAGGCCCAAAAAGTAGTATTGACTGCAGTTCATGTGATTAACATTTCACCTAGTACTGCCAAAGATTTGAAAGTGGCACAAGAGTTATGGACAAGGAAGCCACCATATTATGATCATCTTCGAGTTTTTTGGTGTGAAAAATATGTTCATATACCCAAGAATCTTAGACAAAAGTTGGAATAAGTCAAAGAAATGCATTTTCCTTGGATATGGTAGAGAAGGAAAATTTGGATATCACTTACGGGATCCTGAAACATAGTCAATGATCAGTAGTGATGTCATTTTCAATGAGTCTAAGATGCATAAATAGCCCATTAAGGAGGTTGAAGAGAGAAGAGTGGTGTTTGAGGATATCAATCCTCCAATTAGCATGTATAAAAATGTTGCACATAAGGATGTTCAAGAGAATGTCCGATCATATCAATATGCACATGTTCCTGTTCAGCAAACATTGAAACGCTCTGCATGTGTCTCACATCCACCTGATAGATATGTTCTAGGCTTAGATTTTGTTATGCTAACAGATGCCGATGAGCCTTCTTGCTACAAGAAGGCTATGCAGACATAGGATCATGTCACGTCGGAGTGTGCCATGAAGAGTGAGTTGGATTCTATTCACAAGAATGGTACTTGGGATTTTGTACATTTGCCAAAGGGCAAGAAAGCTTTACCATGTAAATGGGTATATAAGCTGAAATTCACATCAGATACTGCTTCTCCAAAGTATAAAGCACAACTTGTTGCAAAGGATTTTAAGCAACAACATGGTATTGATTTTGAGGAAATCTTTTCTCCAATGGTCAAGATGACTAACCTGTGCATGTTTCTTGGATTCATTGGAATGGAGGACTTAGAGCTAGTCCAAATGGATGTAAAAACTGCTTTCTTGCATGGAGATCTTACATATGAGATCTATATGGAACAACCAAAGAGTTATGTAGTTCCTGGCAAGGAAAGTCTAGTTTGTAAGCTCAAGAAGAGCTTGTATGGACTTAAGCAATCCCCTAGACAATGCTACCAAAAATTTGATGCTTTTATGGTCTCAAGGCTATTCTCCAAGCAATGAGGATCATTGTCTCTACATAAAGAGATGCTCAAATGGCAGCTTGATATGCTTGATACTTTATGTCGATGATATGTTGATTGCTGGGAAGTCCTCTTATGACTTGTTAATTCTCAAAAAGAAGTTGAGTCAGACATTTGATATGAAGGATTTGATGGATGCCAAACATATTCTTAGCATGTGCATTACTCGTGATAGGAGTAAAAGATGCATATACTTGTCTCAAATTGAGTCCTTATCCAAAGTACTTCATAAGTTCAATATGTAGGATGGAAAGGCATTGAGTACACCTTTACCCACATATGTGAAATTGAGCAAGGATGATTGCCCCAAATTAGATGAGGAAAAGAAATTCATGATCAAAATTCCCTATCAATCTGATGTTGGTTCTCATGTATGCTATGGTAGCTATGAGACCAAACATTTCATTTGCAATGGGAGTTGTGATCAGATATATGTCTAATCCTGGCAAGAAACCTTGGGAAGTGATCAAGATAATTTTAAGATATCTAAGTGGCACTAAGGACAAGTGTCTGTGCTTAGGTAGAGGGAAAGCATCAATTATTGGTAAACAGATTTTGATTAAGCCAGTTGTGTAGACAATCGTAAGTCTACATTAGGGTATATTTTTCATTTTGTTGGACGTGCTATCTCTTGGAGATCTCATCTTCAAGAATGTATAGCTATTTCCACCATAGAAGCAAAGTATGTTGCAGCAAGTGAGGCATGTAAGGAAGCATTATGGCTTTCTCATCTTGCTCGTGATATGGATTTACCTTAGCATGTACCTCGTTTGCTTAGTGATAGTCAGAGTGCCATTGATTTGGCTAAGAATCCAGTCTATCATGCAAAGACCAAGCACATTGGGGTGAGGTATCACTTCATTAGAGATTGCTTAGCCACTAACCGCATTATTCTTGAGAAGGTTCACACTCGAGATAACGTTGCAGATGCTTTGACTAAAGCTCTACCACAGGATAGCTTTCGACATTGTTGTCACTTGATGTGGGTTACTTGATTCATGATCTTACACAGTCACTTGTATACTGTGTAACATGCCCATCACGTGGGAGGTATAGTTTGTATACTTGCACTTAGGTATTCTTTATTATTCTTTATTTTTCTCCCATAGTTACTTTGGCCATATTGGCCTTTAGTGGGAGATTGTTATCGTTAGTGTCCATGTGAAAGGCCAAATGGCCACCGGACACTTCTTTGTATATGTTCTTTAATAAAACATATAGTGGCCTAATTAGTCACAGACAATAAGTTCGACCGTATTTGTAACACCTAAGAAGTTTGTGTTCATGCTCCCTGTGTACTGTGTTTTTTTGCATATTCTGTAGCCTCTTTGCAGAGTACCATGTGCGGCTCTAAGTGCTCGGTTTTCTACTTTGAGGATATCGTCCTAGAGGTCTCGAGAAGGAGATCGCACTGTGGTGCATCCCCATCCAAATACTTCATTGTTGTTGAAGAAGATGGTGCAAAGAGATGGAGCAAGACAATGATGGCCAAAACTGTATGTATATTGCTTCCATGTAATGTACAAGTGACTTTAAGTCTTTATACAGACTTTTGAAGTGCTCCATGAATTCTACAAGTGCATTTTGAATTCAAATGAAGGCAAGATACGTTGTTGAAGAGAATCAATTCACTTTCCTATAATCTAGGAAAATCGATCTTCTTTTAGATTATTGATTGATTGTCAAAATAAACCACCTCAAATTTGTGAAATTTGAGATCCTTTTTTCTCCTTTTATATGTATAATGCTCTAGGCTTTTACATTGGTAAATTACTCATAGAAAACTTTAGAAAAAGTATAATAAATGGGCATAAATAAAAGAACTCTTCAATGGATATTTATTCACATAACCAAATGATAGTTTTTTTATGCATATCAAATCCACCTCAAGCGTAGTGTAATTTTGATGTTCCAACATCTCCTCCTCAACCTAAATTATGCTTGAGTCTTCATTCTCTAATAGCTTGAATATGTGCCATTGATTTAAATCTGCAAAGCTTTATTCCATCAAGTGCCTTGGTCATCATATCTGTGACTTGCTTTTCAGTTAGAACAAAAAAAATGAGATTCTCATTTTCCATGAACTTCTCCCTCATGAAGTGGTAATGAACCTCTATATGTTTGGTTCTTGCATGGAAAATAGGATTTGTTGCTAGATGCATGGAACTTACATTATCTCCGAATCAGTGAGGTTTGGAACTCACAAGTCCCAAATATATATACAATGTTTTTAACCATATTGCCTCTTGAGTTGATATGGTCAAACCTATATACTCTACTTAAGTTGAGGATAAATCAATTATTGGCCTCTTCTTAGAACTCCATGACACTAGCTTTGAACTTGCAAATGCTAAGTAACCATAGATACCTCTTCTATCATCCTTAACTCCTACCCAATCTGCATCTGAATAGATTTTGATATCCAAACATGAAGAGCACGGATAGAACATACCTTCATTGATTGTATGCTTGAGGTACTTAAGTACTCTCTTAGTTGCCTATATGAGATAGCTGCCTTTGTATGAGTAGCATATAGCAAGCTACCTACCAAGCTTTGATACTCTTTAATGTCTTCAATTTTCTCACCTTCATAAACACTAAGTTTATGATTCATCTCTAAAGATGTACTTACAAGTTTAGTGTTCTCCATTTTGAACTTAACAAGTAGATCCTAAATGTATCTCCTCTGAGTCGAGTGCATTCCTTCATCTGTGTATATGACATGCATACCTTGGAAGAATGCAAGTTTACCTAAATCACTGATTTTGAACTCCTCTTGCATGTGTCTCTTGATCCTTTGAATGCCATTCAGATCATCACATATCATCGTTATGTCACTTACATATAAACATAGATAGAAAACGGCATTGTGATCATTTTTTATGAATAGAGAAGGATATGGGTTATTGGTCTAAACCCTTGATCTTGAAGGTATGTAACCAACCTATAATTCCAAGCTCTAGGAGCTTGTTTCAATCGAGATAATGCTTTCTTAAGTTTTCAAACATAAGATGTATGATTAGGGTTTCTAAAACCTAGAGGTTATGAAATGCATATCTCTTCACTTATCCAATCATTTAGAAATGCATTTTTTATATCAAGTTGGAAGTCTCCAATATCTTCCTTATCATTGTTCTGATTGTAATCATCTTTGCAACTAGTGAGGATGTTTCTCATAATCTATACCATGAGTTTGTGAGCATCCTTTGGCAAGTAATCTTGTCTTGTACCTGCAAATTGATCAATATGAATTTCTTTTGAGTTTATATACACACCTGCAACCAATTACCTTTTGATTGGGTAACATTGGAACCAAATCCCAAGTATCTATCTCCTTCGATGCGTCTATTTCTTCTTTCATGGCCTTTACCCAATTAGGGTTTTCCTTCGCTCCTCATAGGTTGGTGATTCTTCTAAAATTGAGTCTTTTGCCAAGTATATTGAATGCTTTGTAACAAATGTAATATTATATCCATATGTTTTTGGTTGTTTCTTCTCCCTTATTAATCTTCTAAGGGCTTGCTTTGAGAATTCTCCGCACTCCTGCATCTTTGCTTTGCGTCTTGACTTCCATTTTTTGTAGTACTTTTTCCTAGTTTATGAGATTTAGAATTAAGATCATATGGTAGAGTTATCTTTTGCTTGTATTTATCATACCAAGAACTGTGTTCTTCAAATACAACATCCCTACTTCTAGTGAGTTGCTTGGTTGAAGGATCGTAGAACCTGCAACCCATCCGAGTTGAGTCATACCCAATAAACACTACCTTTGTTACCCTTTCATCTAGATTACCACTTATTTGTGATGATACATAAACATAAGCTAAATAACCAAACACCTTGCAATTTCCAAGACTAGGTTTTCTTCCACAACATGCTTTATAAGGAGTCATACATTGAAGTTATTTGGATGGTAGTCTATTGATAAGGTATACAGTAGTTGAAATAGCCTCTCTCCATAGACAATGTGGTAACCTCTTCTCTTTAAGCATTGTTTTGGCTAATCCAAGCAATGTCTTGTTTCTTCTTTCTGCAATTCCATTTAGTTGAGGAGAGTACATGGTAGTCACTTCCCTCTTGATACCTTTATCCTGCAAGAACTCATTAAATTCCTTGGAGAAGTTTTCTCCCCCTCCATCATACCTAATCTTTTTGAGTGATCTACCTGTATAGCTCTCCACATGTGTTTGATACTTTTTAAAGCAATAAAACACTTCATTCTTACTTTTGATAAAGTAGATAATAGTCCATCTACTATGATCATAAATAAATGAGACATAATACCTTGATCCTACAAATGAAGGTTGTTATGGATGTAGCCTTTGTAGTTGAGTGGTTATCTTTATGCCTTCCCAATCTGACATGCACCACACATGTTGATCATGTGTTGCTTTGATATGTTTGGAAGCCCTAGAACACTTTGATCCCTGCATATATCCTTCAAGGTTCTTTCATTCGCATGAGCAAGTCTCTTATGCCACACTTCATACTCACTTAGGGTTTGAGACCCAAAGTTGAATAACGCCTTGACATGGATCTTCCACAAAAGCTCCAGGTTGAGTGAACCTAATGTGCAAGCCTTTTTCAACTATTGGCCTACATTTATTAGGTTTTTAGTGATAGTGGGTACATGGAGAACCTCACTCAGAATGTTTGTCCTACCATTGGAACCTTTGATATTACCAATCTTCTTCACATTGTGCTTAGTAGCATCCCCTGTTTGTACTTCATGTCTATGCTTTGGACTTTCCAAGTTAGATAGAAGAGTAATATTGCCTGCAACATAGTTCGAAAATCCTGAATCTATGTAGAACAAATTATAATCTTCTTTACCTTATTTGTGGCTTAGATTCCTTAGAAGTATTGAGTCTTCATGTGGTTCATCTTCAGAATAATTATCAAAATCCCTTCTATTGGGACTTCTATTGTTGTTGTTGAAGTTGTGTCCAACTCTCCCTCTAGTGGTGCCATATCCACCTCTTCCACTTTTTTTTCTAGGTCTTTCCATTGAACCAGATTTTTTGAGTGGTATGGTTGATCTTATCACATATGGCACAAGGTTGAACATTCTGGCCTTTATTTTTTTCATGCTTTGGTCCTTTCTTCTTCCTTTTCCACTTTCTCTTGCTTGTAAAGTTGGCTTGGGAAGCCTCCTCTTCATCCTCTTTCTTTTTCTTGCCTTTCAAAATCTTGTTCTTCTTGTCTCCATATAGAGCACTAGTTGAATTACCATCATAGGAGTTACCTTCCTTTATGATATTATTGACCTCTTGATTGAAGAGTTGTCCAAGAAAGATATTAAAGTCTCGAGTTTGCACATCCATGATGAGATCATAAGCCATGGTGAAGGATTTCCATTGCTTATCACTTCTAATTCCATTTAGAATCTACCTCATGATGGCCTCTTCTTCAATCAGCTCTCTAATGGATGCTAACTGGTCTACACCCTCCTTGACCTTGGTAATAAATTCTATGATAGTTTGTTTAGGCTTCTTCTTCATTTGGTTGAACTCATTCCAAAGATAATTCTTTCTTACTTTGATACTAGCAAAAAACAAAGTATCTAGGGCATCATAAGTCTCTTGAGGATAATAGAAATCAAAGAAAGATTTTAGTATGTATGAACTTGCTTAAGCATCCCTTGCACACCAAAGTGTGAGCTTATCTGTCTCCTCTTATGTAGGTCCTCCTTTGGATCTTAGAGTAGGCATAGCTTCATCACTTGCTATAATTCCATAAATGTTTCTACCTTGCAAATAGGCCTCCATTCTAATTTTCCAAGCCGCATAGTTATGTCTATCAAGCTTCTCAATCATTGAGGGAAAGCCATCACCCATCTTGATCTAGCTCTGATACCACTAAGAGAACTTGGAGAAGCTTGTAGGAGGTAGAAAAGTGAGTTGCGAAGTAAGAAAGTTTGGTTCAGCCAACTAACAAAGGACCAACCCTTGAGATTATGGAGACTCAATTATACCTCATAGGCATGTGATACGTGCAATAAAATCCACTATGTACTTTGCAGCATCAAGGAGAAAGATTCAATACAAAATAGATAGGTTGCGCATTAACTAGCTTTAAAAAAAATATATCTTTGGATGAAACAATCCGCTTCAAATGCTCATATCAACCAGCATGTTTACAATTGAATTCTTTTCTTTTGGAGGAATGATACACATAGGGTTGAGTGTCTAAAATGCACAAGAGTACAAGTAATAAGCAAGATACGCTTTTGGAATGAACTTGATACTCAATAGAGGTACCCCCTATTTTTCAGGGCTGTGAAGAGATAGACCTCGAGATAGTAAAATTGGGATTTCTCCAAATCTACCAAACCAAACTCTTTGAAAACTTGCTGACATAAACTAGAAACTAATACCTTTACAATGAATGCTCACATATTCAATTGCAAGCTCTATAGAGAGAGCAGTGATAATGATGCTGCAGAGAAATCAAAAGCAAGACAATGATGACCAAAAGTGTATGTATATTGCTTCCATGTAATGTACAAGTGATTTGAGGTCCTTAGATAGATTTTTGAAGTGCTCCACAAGTTCTACAAGTGGATTTTGAATTCAAATGAAGACACAATAGGTTATTGAAGAGAATCAATTCACTTTCCTATAATCTAGAAAAAGTGAATATCTAATTTGAACTACTTTTAGGTGATTGATTGAATGATTGTCAAGCTCAATCACCTCAAATTCATGGAATTTGAGCTCCCTTTTTCTCTTTTTACATGTGTAAAGCTCTAGGTTTTTACATTGGTAAATTTCCCATAAAAAGCTTCAAAAAAAATACAATAAGTAAGCATAAACAAAAGAACTCTTCAGTGGATATTGTTTTATATAATCCAAACAGTAGCTTTTTGATGTAGATCAAATCCACCTCAAGCATAGTGTAAGCTTGATGTTCCAACAAAAGCAACTTATATACAAGTGTAGTGCATGTCAATTTAGTAAGTTGTACAAGCAACCATTCACCAAGAAAGGATACATACATGGAGATCTTCTGGAGCTTTTCCACACAGATGAATGGGGACCAAGCAAAGAACATTCAATCTCATGATCAAGGTATCATGTGTCATTCGTAGATGATTGTAGCACACAGACTTTCTTAGACTTTCTTATATGTTATGAAGCATAAGGATGAAGTGTTTTCATGTTTTAAGAAATATCTTTCTCTTGCGGAGAATCAAACGAGTAAAATCCTAAAAAGAGTAAGACCACATGGAGGGAGAGAATTCTTCTCCCATGAATTTGAATCCTATCTCCAAGGTAGAGGAATCAAAATCGAATAATACCATTGTGGAAATATGTAGAAAACACACAGTACACAAAAAACACAAACACAAATTTCTTGGGTGTTACAAATACAGTCGAACTTATAGTCTATGGTTAACTAGGTCACTATATGTTTTATTATAGAACATATACAAAAGTTTATGATGGCCATTTGGCCTTTCACATGGACACTAATGATAAGAGTGGCTTTCAAGTCCATAACTCTTATGCCATCTTCAAACCTTTGATAGTACTAGGTGATAAATTTATCAAAGCCTCTACCCAAAGGCCTTATGTAAAATTAGTATCATGCAACTATAAGAAAAACGAAATGATGAATAATGACTAAGTGGTGGGCTAATGGTGTAACTATAATGCCATGTAGAGGTTACCACAACACATATAAGATCAAGGTTAGATAGAAAGAGAGATATCAATACTCATGGGAATAACACAAGATATTTGGTTATAATGGAAACTAGACTCAAGATGAATAGAAGATGAACTCAACTCAATTCAACTAAAACTTATAACTCTAATACAATGGAACTCAAACACTAAACAATATATAGATGGTTCTATCCACCCATGCACTCCCTATATGGAGCTTAGATGGTGATCTAAATAGAAGCTAGGTGAAGGGCTGTAGGCCAACATAATGGGTACTAAGATGGACAACCTAATGGTTCCAAACACACCAACTATAATCTTACATGGGAAGGGGACCATCCTTATAAGATCCTCCAAGCCTAAGTCGGCCTACCCATGTTCTAGGGTCCTGGTAGCTTGATCCATGCCCAAAATAAACTCCACCATTGATCTATGAGGAGAATCGAATGGTAGAAAGGTAGGATCAACAAACTATAATCTTACATGGGAAGGGGACCATCCTTATAAGATCCTCCAAGCCTAAGTCGGCCTACCCATGTTCTAGGGTCCTGGTAGCTTGATCCATGCCCAAAATAATCTCCACCATTGATCTATGAGGAGAATCCAATGGTAGAAAGGTAGGATCAACAACCATTTGTTTGCAGCCCTTGATCTTGCTTGATCCACACTTAGGATCAAGTCCCTCCCCCAAGTTAAGAAAGCTACTTTTGTTTCTAGCCCTTGATTTAGGTTGATCCTCACATCGGATCAATCCCAAATCCAATAGCTTAGAAGTAACCTTCGACACTATCCATCTACGGTGTACACTAGACCTCATCTGATCTCAAAGTCAGGAACCTACCAATGTCCAACACTCTCACATGGCTTCTCCTCATAATGGGGGCCTTACAAAATAGAGTGTTATGGAACAATGGTGGTGCTACATAAGGGTGAGGCATTGAGCATATCTAACAGCAACATGAGCACTACTCTATCTTGAATAGTTCTATTCATTCTCTCTAGTATACCATATTGTATAAGTATGTAAGATGCTGCAAGCTTTTCGCAAATTCCTCTAAAAAGGATTGAATTCATAGGATATGACCCACCTCCATTATTTGAAAGTAAAGCCTTAAGCTTGGTTCCCTTTTGAGTCCCAAGGGAAGCAAGACATTTTCTAAATGTAGAAAATACCTCATCCTTAGACTTAATAGGATATTCCCATACTTTCATAATGGCTTCCACTATAAAGGTGACATAGTACAATACACCACCTAAAGACCTAGTGGACATAAGACCATGTGCAAAATTGGAAATCGGAAAATAAGAACATAAATGAAGACAAAGCGGAATGTTTAGGATACTATAAATAAGAACATTATAGCCTCTTTAACATACTAAAATGTTTACCATTAATGTATTAGGCATGGCCTAAAAGGTCATTCCTAATACATTGATGGGTTGATTTACAATAGCTAACAAGTGCTCTTTCTAATATACAAATAGTGGATAAAGTGATACAATCTTACCATCTTTAACAAGTCACAATGTTTTCCTTCAATATACGAAATGATTAAGCATAAAATACAACCTTATAATAAATATCATCAATTTGGCATCAAATTTCGAGAAACTTGAAGCACATGGAGCACATTATGCATAGTGAACTGGGAACCATCACAATATTGAGCTATGATATTTCCAATCCCAAGAATATAACACTAACATGAATCGTCAAGTCTCCCAATACCAAGAGACTTTGCAGTATAAGTAGAAAACCACTTTATATGGTATCACATGAAAGGATGCACCAGAATCAAGTAGCCATGTATGGGAAAGTGAATCAGCATATGTGCCTCAGTATGCATAACACTATCAAGTGTAAAGACAATAGAATCATCAAAAATGGCATTTACCTCCTCTATCTTTACTCATGAAGTAAGAGGTGCAAGAACCTCTTTAATGCACGCATCAACATGCCCCTTATCTTTGGTGTTCTTCAATGCTTGATAGCCTTCTCCATATGCCCTTTCTTGTGGCAATGGAAGCATTCTATATTTCTTTTTCTTGATTGACTTCATGTCTTATCATGCTAGCCATCTTTACCTCTAGTATTACTTCTATCATGATGTTGGTACTACCATGATCAAAACCATGCATTATAGGCATCTCCATTACGGGTAGAAGCCGTAGACTTCTTGTAGATCACTTAACAATGCACCACATATATCCTTGTAGACCAACTTCCCACAAAGTGCACTATTGTGAATGGTTTCGCAAAAATTATCCTACCATGTTCATTAAGTGCATAACAAGAGAGTTGCTTTCATCTTATCGTCCATGTCCATCTTCTACTCTTGCAACTGAGAAAAGAGTGCATCAAACGCGTTCAATAAGCTCCTAATTCAATGGATGTAGCAAAAATCTCTAATGCCATCGTAGAAAATAACCAAAAATGAAACTTTGGTACAATGAGGAGAGGTGAATCATTATTAGTACTAGAAAAATGGTTGTGCTAAATTATAAGGAAATCGTCATAGAGTCTCCCTAGAGAAATGAATGTATAACGACTAATAACGAGCAAATGATGGACCAATAATTGTATACATACTAACAACACTATCATGAGAAACCTATAGGAAACGATTCAACCCTTATATGGCAAAAAATTAAAATCTATAAAGCATTCAATAGACTCTCCTCTATAAATAGAGACTACAAGCATCAAACCATGTCAATAAACTGATCAAAATATCATAAAACAATATGAGTGTCTCGACATATCATCAATATTATTCACTTCATATATAGAAAGTGAAAGAAGGCAACTTGGTTTACCGAGCACTTATGATTTACTATCATAAATCTCCTATTGTGAAATTAAGGCTAAATCCTCCATTTGCATCACTGAAGATAGCTCGACATTTGGATCCCTTCCAATTGAAAAAAACCTCACAATAATCCTCTTCACAACACATCAAAAGTTTTCATGCAAATCATAACTGTCAGTCGTAAACCATGATCATACATAAATAGTGCCACAAAAACATGGATAGTGTGTGCTCAATCAGTACATATGAACAGTGAACACATATAGTTGAGCTAAAAAATCTCAAATGCAAGGCAAGTTCAACCTCATGCAAGGCTTAACACACTTCTCAAAGCACAATGAGAAGTATGGATGCATTGTTGATGAGTGGTGGTTGCTCCCACCATAACTGAGACCTCTCCAAGAAACTTGTAATGAGACTAAGATGACTAAAAAATAGTCCTAAATCTAATATGTATGGCTGAAAACTAGTCTCAAATGATCTTCACTATTTGCTTCAACAAAATGTGCTCAATAGTGCTTTAAAAAACTCCAAAATCTGCCCAAAAACTAACCCAAATTGCATTGCAAAACTCTCAAAATGAAAGAAATGAGAGCTATACAAAGGCTTTCGTAATCCAAAGTATATTGAAAGCCCATCTTTTTTTCCTTATAATCACCAAGAAAACATAGCTTAGTGGTAAGAAAAATCGTTGTTTAAGCATGCTTATGAGGGAAACAATACTTGGACGGGTGACCTCTCATGAGATTTGAATCATTACCTCAATCATGAACCTAAGAGAAGCCCCATAATAGTCTATCGAGCGATTTCCATAAGAGTTAGAGAACAACATTGTGGTCACCTGATATGAGCAAACCATCTTGATACCAATGAAGGGCATCAATGACATTCCAACTCAATGTCTTCTTTTTGGTGTCGCGACCTCTTTATTTTGAATAGAGGATTTACACAAACCTACAGAAAACACCCATAACAAAGCTCGAACGCAAATAGTACACAAATTTCTCAATAGGCAATCTAACATACAATGTGGAGATGACGAAGCCATTTATGTTCTATTCAAGGACCATTTACAAAGAATATATGATGGCCTTTTGGCCCTTCATATAAACACTAACAATAACACATTCTTGAATTGCCAAATAAATAAGAGGATCCAAAATCAGATCAAGGTATCAATATAGAATGAAACTAATAGTAAATAAGTGAGACATGTTTGATGGAACAAAGAACATCATCCCATATTTTCATATGGTGGCAATCCTAGAAAACATGGCTCAAACTCACTTAGGAAGGAGGGGATAGAAATAGCATTGTAGAATATGAATGTCTTTGCAAAAATACACTTGCATAGACACCGCTTGTAATATCCAAAGGAAAACAATCCGATGAAGATAGATGTATTTTCACCCAAATGATACATCAATTCCACATTCAAGCAAGCATGGTCTGTTGGAAAAACCTTCAGCTAGGTGGACTAATGGTCTAAGTTCAAATCTTGCCCAAGGCTTGCCATATCTAACTACATCTCTTTCTTTGTCTAAGGGTCCCATATAATGAGGCTGTCCCACCCCCTAATTGTGGGATGAAGGGTGCCTCTACCTTAGGAGGTTATGTGAGCGTGTTGTCTAAATTTCTCTTTGAATCTTAAACACACACACACACACATGTGGTGGTCTTAGCATACCATCATCACATAGTACAAGTGGAGTCCTTCCGAGATGTTTTCTTTGATTGCAACTACTATTTCTCTCTATCAAATACAAGTTGACTGAGGGGCCTGAAGATTTTAAAATTACTCTGACCATTCTAAATGGTCATACCTTTCCCATTAAGTAACAAGCAGTTGACCACAATGATTGAGAGAAATATAGTGCAACAAGGACCGATAAGATTTTTCTCATGCCCAGAATTATGCCTTTGTACAAAAATATTTACATCTTATTTTATCTAATTCTTTCAAAACTTATGTTCCTTGTTTTCTAGCTATGGAGGTGTCAAATTGGAAAGAGAGCAAGCGTTCTGGAAAGCTCTCCTAAAAATTTATATATTTTGAATTTTGGGTCAGAATCTGCCAAACAAATTAACTAATTTTTAATATTTATGTTTTTTTGCCAAAAAACAATATCTAGCTGTCATAAATCAAGGGCTGAGATTTAAAAGTTGAGAAAACATCACTAAAATAGTCATTTCCTAAAAGAAGCTCCCAAGTCATTGAAACTCGATTGTGGTGCTACTATCAACCCCAAAAATCTTCCACTGTCCTAAAAGAAATTTCATGCAAAATTTTGCTGCTCCTGTATTTTCAGAACGTACTCTTCAACCTCAACCTGTAGGAACTGTACAAAGAGGTTATGCTGCAGATTTCAACATTCTCTACCTTTTTTACCTTCTCCAAAGCTAACCAAAGGCTTTACACTCTATATAGCTGCTGTGTTTACTTTCCGACAGCCATATATTGGTATTTTCTTGATGTTTTTTCTGCAGTTGCTTCATCGTCTTTGAGCTTTGAAGATCTCTGCTGTGAAGAATTGATGTTACACACCCACTCAAGGCTGGTAATTCATCCTTTTGTTCCTTTTGCAGATTTTCAAAAGTTCAGGAATCATTTACAACAAGTATACTAATCTTATCATATCTATCGAAAATCTTATATTCATTCGTTATAAAGCTCAAACAATTTTTTGTATCAAGCACCTTCTATCTGGTACTTGATTCTGCTGTTCCCAACACATTCTTGGTGAAAAAGTGGGTCGCATTGCCTCTCTAGAATGCTACCTGAGGGGAGGACCTTTGGAAATTGTAAAAAAAGAGATGTCCCTGATTGCATTTGCAAGAGGTATGACATAAAGACGACCCTTGCTCTATTAGGCAATAGAATCAAGAACTACTAAGTGCTCCCCCTCTTTGACCACTGTATCATATTTTTGCTTCATGGAGCCAAGCTAAAAAGGAAATTGATCACCTCTGAAGGGATAAACAATTACCGAGTGAAATGAAAGAAGCCACTTCCAAGAGACAACAAGAAGAGTTGAAGTGCTAAAGCAAGCATGACGAGGCATGAAAAGTGGTTATCCGGTTCAGCGATGGATTTTATTACATGAGGTAAAGCTTCAAGACACTTTATATAATACATAAATTAACGTGGAGAAGCCATTTACATTTCACCATCTAGCAAGTTTTAGCACTACTACTTGAAAAACCCATTATTTTCTACATATGGGAAGTAATACAAATACCCTAAGTGTATCCAAGATGGCAAATATAGAATTAGTATACACACAAATGCCTTTAAAAGACAAATTTTGAAATCAACAAGATCGATATCAATTAATCACCATGCCTGAACCATCCCAAACAACGTGAAGGAGATGAACGCATTTTGTCATATCAAAACATGACCCAAATAGAAGTAGAAGAGCATACATACATACATGCATGCATGCATGCATGCACGCACTGTATGTAGGCATGCACACACTCACGCATGATATGCATGCATGCATGCATACATACATACATACATACATACATACATACATACATACATACATACATACATACATACATACATACATACATACATACATACATACATACATACATACATACCATAGTTGCATCGCAACGCGTTGCGAACGGTATGCAACTTCGCAACCGCAACTTCACAACGTTGCTACGTTCGCAACGCGTTGCTTTGCATGCATTTTTTTTTAAGGTCCAAAAAATACCCAAAAGTATACTTTCTGTAGGAGAGATCAAAAATTATTTAAAATCTTGTCCAAAATGTCCAATACATGCAATAGAAAAACATGGAGAATGAGGAAGATATAAAAATCTATAAAAGTGTAGAGATTCGTTTGTGTATGATTTTTTTAATGGGCCTTCTCTCCTTCAGATACCCAGATATTTTGGATTTCCCATGTTCTCCTTCTAATGCACTTACAGATCTTGGACAGAAGTTTCATCCTTGGCCTTGGCCCTTCAAATCCAAGTGTACTCTTCTATGATAATTGATCTGACAACTTAGTACAGGCATCACCGTGAATGTTGACTTGTGTAGGGACTAATCTAGACTCAATAATCTATACTATATATGTCCATGTCTGTCCTATACTATGTATGTATGTTTGTATGTATGTAATTACAAATATGCATGGTGTATGTATTTATGTAATATGCATGTACATTGTATCTACTTATATGTATGTATGTATGCATGCATGAAGTATGCTTGTATGTATGCATGTGTGTAATACACATAGTACATGTCACATATCTACTTTTAATTCATGATTTATATGTGTGTATATTTATTTGTCTGTGTAAAAGTATGCACTTCATCATATATTAACTATAAGAAGCTTAGGGTAGCAAATATTAAAAAAAAAAACCAAAAGAAAAAAAAAATCATGTTCGCAACGTTTTAGCAACGTCTAGGCCAAGACGTTGCTATGTTGCTAACGCGTTAGCAACGCGTTGCCTTGGACGTTGCTAAAACGTTGCTAACAACTATGATACATACATACATGCATACATACATTACATACATACATACATACATACATACATACATACATACATACATACATATGTACGTACATACATATGTATATGCATGCATGCATGCATACATACATAGCTTTTTCAAATGTCAATCATATTTCATACTAACACAAGTGGGAAAGTGAAAAAAAAAGGTATTGAAAACACATTTTTCAATACACAAATCTTACATCCCAACAGAAAAAGAGAGATATTGTAATAAATATGTACATATGCATATCTTGTTATCATTCTAGTTTATATAAACTTACAAAATATAAATTGTTTGGAAATAACCTTCAACTAAAGCTATAAGTAGCAGCAATAACTTCAAATGGATTGAGGCAACCAATAAGTTGAAACTATAGTAGCACATCTTTTGTAAACAGCTTTCTAATGGCTGAAATCTTTGAACTAAAGCAAAGAGGCAAAACACCATGATTTGTGCCATGGTTCACAGTAAACCCAAAAAAAAAAAGGGGGGGCAAAAGAAGTGGGCAGCTACCATTACTTTTCACCAAAGAGTGCAATCATCCTCCTCATCATCATTAGAGCTTCCCTCAGCTTAATAATCTTCATCTGACAGCCTCATCATCCTTATGAATGGCCTCATCATGTTGAAGTGAAGATGATGTAGCAGCATGACTAGCATTACATGTGGCTGCCTTATGAATAAGTACATCATCATTAGGGTGTAATTCATCTTCATGCATGCTTACGTACATGACTTGCACATTTGTAAATTATAGTACCCTTGGAGCTTGGTAATTGGGAGAGTATTTCAAGAGTCAAGTCTTGGAGAAGAAAAGAACAGCCAACAAGCTTAACTTTGTAGCCTGAAGTATGCGAGAAGGCTGAAGCACACTTTTTCATTCGAAGAGCTGAATGAATGCTATGAAACTTGGCAGCCTCCAATAATATAAGCCACAATGCAACAAAACGTTATGCATAACTCGAAGAGACCGATTTATTTTTCTGGAAGGACAAGTGGGAAATTTTCCTTCCCACGTTTTTCCTCGTGTTGGAAATGTCATCTCATAAGTAGATGATGGTGGTGTGGGAGGATCACTGACAAGGTTCCCCTCATCATCAAAACGCGGGGATAGTGGAAGCGGCTACAGCGATGATAATGTACTCCTCTGCCTCCTCGTGTATGTACTAGCCAGTGCTCGACTAGTGCTAGCTCCATCCCCGTGTGAAGTGGTTGATGCACGCCGGATAATCAATCCCTTCCCGCGACCACGGACTCCTCTGACCCTTCCTCTGCTACGGCCCCTTGTTTGCCTCACATCTATAGAGCAAAGCTCTCTATATAGATCGGCAAAAAGAAGCTCTTCCTCATCTTGAGGCACATCATCTGATGGAAAAGGAGTGTCTTTCACGGAAGGCCAAAATTTGTCTACATTCACCTAAACAAAAAAGAGAATCAAAACATGAATTAGCATAACACGGAAGCCTACAACATTGAAAGCTGAAATTTTATGCAAGCAGCAAATGATAAAGCTACTTACTTGTTTGAGAGTCTCCATGTTAGGGATATTTTGCAACATCTTAAGATTTGTACGACAATATATTGACTTTTCCATTTGATGAGGACTAAGTCTATTCCTCACCTTTGTGTGGATGAGAGAGAAAGCACTCCAATTTCTCTCACATGCACCGGATGAGCAATCTTGAGATAACACTTTAAGAGCATATGTGAATAATGTAGTGAATGCAAAACCAAAATTTTGCCACCAAAAGAGTGGTTTTACCATTGATTCTCTATCCCAACATGTAGGGGGAAAGAAAGGCAGGATTTCCCCTCTCATCCATATAACAATTAATTTGCTCCAACATGTCATTATGTAGATGTGTGGGAACTACACGTGACATATATTGAAGACGATCCGATAATAACTCCACATCATCATATAATTGGGTGCTTTTGAATGCCGGATGCAATAAACCTGCAAACCCATGGATAGGCCAATGCATCCATGTCCATCTTCTCATTGTTGACTAAAAAAAAAGAAAGAGGGTTAAATATTAAAATTTAATAATAAGAATGAATTATGAGATGAAAATTATAATACACATGCCACATGTGAGATATATATCTCATTGCATCATGCATGCATGCATGATGCATGATGATTACATGATACATCATGTATGCATGATTGCAATTTGCAATTTGAATCATTATATGCAAAATTCAAATTGCAATTTGCACATAAATACTAAATACAAATGTAAAATACATTTATGATATGTATAATGATTAATCATTAATGTGAATCGTGGTATAATTGATAAAGCATAATTTATCAAAATATCTTACCTCAAGTACTTCATCTCTTTGCTCCTCGGTGACAAGAGTGCATTCCCTTATCTCTTGCATAGCTCTTCTCATGATATGGATAAGAAGACCGAGAGTAGCACCTTCACAATCCGTCATGCGTAGAGCTTTGTAGATAGGTGTGATGACACCTAAAATAGCTCTCACACCATCCCAAAAGCTCTCATCCAAACATAACCTTTGCATGCTTTTTGACTCCTCCGATGTGCTCTCGTCCCACTCGATCCAAAAGGTAGATACCACCGTTTGTCGTAGAGGCACTTTCACTTCAAGCAACCTTGAAAGAACAATCCACATGTATGCAAAGCGTGTGGTGGCGGGCTTCTTTATTTCAAGCTTGCTATGCTCTCTAAACATAGCCAACACTTTCACTTTTTGCGTGAAAAATGTAACTATGTTCGAGGCTTGTAGTGTGCAAGCTTTCACCCATGTTAGCTTTCCAATATCCTCCATGAGCAAATCAAGACAATGAGTTGCACATGGAGTCCACATAATATGTGGATACTCGCCCTCCAAAAGCTGCCCCATATGCCTACAATTGCTTGCATTATCGGTGACAACTTGCACTACATTTGATGAACCCACCTATGCATAAAATCCATAAATTAGTGTCAAAATATCAAAATGAAATTAAAATAAAATAAAAATTTAAAACTTACTTCTTCAATGGCCTTCTTGATATGCCGATAGATGAACACTCCGGTTGCCTTCTTTCCCTTCTTTCCAACCTCAACGGCACGTAGAAAAAAAGTACCAATAGGGCATGACACAAGAATATTAATTATGCCTCTATTTTTTCTCTCTCTCCATCCATCCGAGAGGATAGTGCATCCATACCTAAACCATTTCTCACGCATAGGGGCAAGTGAGAGATCTATTCTTTTCTTCTCCTCATCAATCTTGGTTGTCCTCATATCGGAGTAGCTAGGTCCACTCCATCCTTGACATGGACCCACTTCACTAATTTCTTTCACCATAGTCTTCCATTGGTTTGATTTAAGAAGATTAAATGAGAGATTTTCCATAATTACCGTTCTTGCAATCTCTATGTCGGCTATCTTTTGTTTCTCTTTTATCCATGTGAGAGAGGACTTTACATGCCCGGGAGCTTGCCCTAATCCACTTTGCCTCATTTATTGTGACTCCCTTTGTAATGGTGATTGTGAGGATGAACCAACATTTGAGTCATGAAAAGGTGACTCCTCTTCATGTGAAGAAGTAAAGACCGTTGCACGAGAAGAATGGCTTGCATATCCTCTTACCGATGTAGGTAATGTGCTAGGAGATCCCATCATTTTTTGCCTAATCTCGGATGCAATATGATCGGGAATTTCCTTGCATGCATCCACTTGCCCTCCAAGCTTGCTTATGTGTTGAAGTAGCCTTGTGGCCCCGCTTGTGTATCGCTTGCCACAATATTTGCAAGTCCCATGATGGGAATTGGACTTCTTTGTGTCTTTCTCCACCCGAACACAATGGAGATCAAAAGCCTCATGCTTTTCTCTCACCATGTTGCTTAGAGAAAGGTTAAAGCTGAACTAGAAGAGAAAGGTTTGAAGCGAGCTTGAGAAAGCTTGATAGAGCTTGAGATAGAGCTTGAGAGAGGCTAGAGCTTGAGGAATCTTAAGTGTGTGTGTGTGTGTGACATGTGTGTTTGAAGATGGGAGATGGTAGTAGACTCGTGAGCGAGCGGCTACAGAAAATACCCGAACGCGCAAGAGTTTGAAGTGAACAAAAGTGAACCAAACGAAAAAGTATAGGTCTTTTTTTTCGAGAAAAAAAAGCGTACGAACTCGTACGATTACGTACCGTACGGTACCTTGCAAAAAATACGTACGGACATATTCGTACGCGTACGAATAGCAACTATGATATATATATATATATATATATATATATATATATATATATATATATATATATATATATATATATATATATATATATATATATATATATATATATATATATATATATATATATATATATGTATATACACACACACACACACACACACACACATATATATATATATATATATATATATATATATATATATATATATATATATATATATATATATATATATATATATATATATATATATATATATATATATATATGTGTGTGTATATATACACACACACACATATATATATATATACACACATATATATATACACACAAAGAATCAAGCATGCATGTGTGTGCAATGTGGGTCATTATTCATATATGCGATGTGTGTCGTATTATATATGCATGTGTGTATGTGTATTTATGCATGTTTGTGTGTCATATTACATATATGTATTATATATGTGTATTATTGTATGTTTTAAATTATTTTTATATAAGATAAAATCTGAATTTTTATATAAGAAGTAATTTTTTTAAAAATAAAAAATCATGCGTCCTTAACTGTTGGAAAACAATGTCACATTAGTCCAAAACTTTATTAGGGCAGAAACCTTAATTTTGGTACTTAGTCTTGGCACAAAATTTGGGTAAAATTTTATGATCCTATTTTATAGAGCTTGATGAGAGCTTTCTAGTGGTATAGGAAATTCAGTCATCAGAGATCAGATTTGGAAGAAAACCCTAACCCTAACTTTCTGCTGATTTAGGGTTTTTACCTCATTTAAGAGCCCTCAGCTTATAGATCATAAAAATATGTTCAAATCATCCATCAGGTGGTCGAATTGTTGGAAAAACTTGTCAAAAGACTATTTTTAGTGATAGCTAAAAAGCTACGCAAAATAAAGCAGAAAATTGTGATGTATTTATTAAAAATAGCGGTCCAGCTTTTTAGCTCACGAATTAGCTTTATTTTAAGAGTTTTTCGCATGAGGACTTGAAGGCCTATATAAGCAAGGTTATGGTTACTTGGAGAGACATCCTCTACCATCACTTGGCTGATTTTGGAGGTGGTTGTGCTGATGCACACATGGGGCAGCCATGGTGCACATATGTGCAACTATGGAGCAGCTTTTGAAGAAGCTATGGAGCAGCCATGAAGTTTTATTGGAGAAGTATGCTCACACTCTTGTTTATGAAGAAGGCTTACTTATCAGCAAATTGGTGGTGTGGATCATCCATCTACATGATGTATTTGAAGATTGTCTTCTATATGAAGATTATGGAGTATTTCAAAGACATTGGATGGAGCTTAACATAAGATTGCATCTTATGTTAACTATTCAGGTACATGTTCTCTTTATGCACACAGGTACTACTTGGAGCTTATGAAAGCAGTGGCATCCATATCTCAAGGAGTCCTATTCAACATACATGGGGCAGTGGCATCCATAAAGGAGAATCAGTACATGCATGCTACATGCATCAGATGAGGTGTTAGAGAAGGTGTTTCCACATGAGTACGAGGATTTCTATCGGCAACATGTTAGCATTCTATGCTAATTCTGTAAGTATGTGATCTATCACACACACATCTGATTTACGGTCTTCCATAGCCTAAATTCAGATTAGGGTTTGCTGAATATCAGTTTCAAACTGATCTTTCCTCTTTCAGTCACTCATATTCACTCTTCTACAACATATCAGGTCATACATCTCATACATATTCAGATTTCTGTCCCTACATATGAATATTCTTGTAAATTCTGTACATACACTCTTCCATCTATTTCTGTTCACATAGTATGGTTGAGGTTTTGACTCCCACATATTTGTATATATGATGGTGTGAGTAAGCAGTGGCTTACGTAACACTACTTACGTAACACTTTGTACAGGTTGTCTAATCTCTCTCTATCTTTGTCTCATCATTGTATAATTAAGTGATGTATGTTCATATCTGTCAATATTGGAAGATTCTGAAATCTGTGTTGTAGATCCTGGAATCTGTGGGCCTACTTAATTTCCAACATTAAAATAGAAAAAATAAAAAAAATAAAAATAAAAAAAAAAACGATAGCAGCTTTTTTATTTATGATCAGACTTTAATCGCTAAGTCTGAGTGCTTTTGCCATCTACTAAAACTACAACCTAGCTTTTTGTGTTTTGTACATCAAGAACCTCAAAAATATGCATCACATCATTTTAGGGCAAAAACTAGGGTTTGAGTTTTCTCCTAATTCTGACCTCTGATGACAGAATGAAGCATATCACTAGATAGCTCTCATGAAACTCTACCTATCTAGCCTAAAAAAGTTTTACCCAAAATGTACAAGAAAAATGGCTTAGTCCTAAGTTGGATTGTTGGAGATGGACCATATGTACATTGATTTCCAACAATCCCTCCTTCAATGTCATATTGGTACAAGCTTCAGTAACTTGCACATCTTCTCATGACTATCTCTAGTCAATGCTTTGGTAAATATATCTGCAACATTCTCACTATAAGAAACATAGACCAGCCCTATGTGCTTCTTTGCTATCTATTCTCGAATATAGTGGTAGTGAACCTCTATATGTTTTGTCCTTGCATGATGCACTGGATTCTTTGCTATAGCTTATTGCACTTTGGCTATCTGAAAATATCTGAATGGGTTCATGTACTCTCACATCTAGATAATTGAAAATCTTCTGTAACCAAACTGACCCTAAAGTAGTTGTAAATGCTGCACAATATTCAGCTTCACACGATGAAGTTGCAATAGTGGGTTGTCTCTTCGAAACCCATGAGATAAGACAATCTCAAAGATAAAAACAAAATCCACTAGTACTTCTAGTGTCTCTATCTCCTCCCCAATCAGAATCTCAACATCCTTTTAGTGACAAATGTGTAGATTTCGAAAATCCCATACCATAATTGGAAGTTCCCTACAAATATCTGAAGATCCTCTTTACTGCTTTCCAATGTACCTTTGTCGGATTATGCATGAGCCTTGATAATTGAAAGACTGTAAACTGTATATCTGGACCTGTATTACAAAGATATATCAAGAACCCAACTCCTTGACAATATAAATAAGCATCAAATGACTCTTCATATGCTACTATTTGTAAAGACATCTTCTGATCCATAGGTGTTTGCATAGGTTTAGCTTCAGTCATCTCAAACCTTTCTAATAGTTTCTCAATAAACTTCTATTGTGTCATATAGATACAAAACTTTTAACCAGAAACTGAATCCCAAGATAATAATGCGAAATTCCTAAATCATTTACATCAAATGTCTACTTCAACTGTTCTTCGAACATCTGCAAATCTTCATCTCTGAGACCTGTGACTATAATATCATCCACATAAATGATTGCTATCATCATCAAACCTGTATATATATATATATATATATATATATATATATATATATATATATATATATATATATATGTATGTATGTATGTATGTATGTATGTATGTATGTATGTATGTATGTATGTATGTATGTATGTATGTATGTATGTATG
>CM035441.1:132049974-132104058 GCA_020310875.1 Ceratopteris richardii | reverse complement strand
GTGTGTGTGTGTGGTGTGTGTGTGTGTGTGTGTATATATGTGGTTATGTATGTATGTACTGTACTGTATGTATGTATTTTATGTGTGTGGTGGTGTGGTGTCTGTGTGCGTGCATGCGTGTGTGTTTTTCCAGCTCAATTTACCTTCAAATGCTGCTTTTGCAATTATTGGCTAAATGCTCAACAGCTCTAAAAAATGCCTCGCTCCTCTCTCTCTCCTCGCTCGTCTTCCTCGCTCATCGTCTATCTCTCATCTCTCATCATCCTCGCTGGTTCTCTCACCTCTCTCCCACGTCATCGTCTCTCTCATCTCGTCAATGCCCTCCGCTGCCTCCTCTCCTGCATCCTCTCTCTCACCGTCTATCTCCTCCTCCATCCTCTCTTCGCTCTCGCTCCTCTCGCCTCGCTCGCCTCGTCTCTCTCTCTCTCCCTCTCTCTCTCTCTCTCTCTCTCTCCTCTCTCTCCTCTCTCCTCTCTCTCTCTCTCTCTCTCTCAAAGCTTCAATGGTCTCTCTTACAACCCGAAGAAGGAGAGATTAATATGAACAAGACAGAAACTCTCAAAGAAGAACTCACCAAATCCTTGACCGAGAGCATGGAAAACAAATTAGAAGCTACCAAAGAAGGGTGGATCGACATAGTGAAGAAGAACATCAAAAAGGAAGCCAAAGAGAAAGCACAAAAGGAAGAAGCCCTCATCGTGCACACCACTATTGAGGAAGAAAAGATGAGACATGCCCGCCGTCTCAATGTACGCATCACGGGCATTGAAGAAAAAGAAGGCTCTACCCCCGAGTCCGATGGGAAGACACTATGCAAGATACTCGGCTACAAAGAGGAGTCCCCCCCATTCATCAAGTCTTGGAGAACGGGACGAGACCCCACGAAGAAGAGAGCTCTCATTCTACACTTCCCTTCCGAAGATATAAGATCTACTTTCCTACGCAAGAGGGTGATTTTGAGAGCACTTGATGGCCCCCCCATCTACCTTGACGATGATCTCACACCCATGCAGGTAGCACACCGTCGTGCATGCATGCCGAGAGTACATCAAGCTCGCAAAGAAGGAAAGAAGGCTTCATACAGAGATGGTCGTGTCATCATTGATGGCAAGGCCATCCCATAGGGATTCGCGGCCTGTGAGACACTCGAGGAGATACACCTTGCAGTTTGGAACTGCAATGGAGATCTATGGACACACCCAGAGAGATTGGAAGAGGTGCGCAAAGGCAAAGACATCATTATGCTCACAGAGACACATGAGAGCCCGGACCGGGGCCTACCTCGTGTCCACGGTTTTCAGTGGGAGTCCACATACAGAGAGTGTACACGTCAGCACACCACCCGAGGATCAGGAGGAGTAGCCATACTCTTTAGAGATGGACTTCAGAGCAGGATACAGATAGTCGCACGTTATTCACAGGCCAGATATCTTTGGATTCGACTCAAGCTCTCGCAGGAGAGGATCATCTTCATAGCATTATGCTACTTTGCTCCTTCTAGCTCGCGTTTCGCTATCATAGATCGAGAGGAGGACTCACCATACACTTGCTTGTCAGAAGAGATTACAGAGTACTATGCATTAGGGGAAGTCTTCCTTATGGGAGACTTCAATGCCAGGACAGGCAATGATCAGTGTGAGATATTTGACCCAGAAGACCCGGAGATACTACATACCATAGAGGATGAGTCTACAGCTCGAGCTTCAGCTGACGCTACACATACTCACTATGGCACTCACCTACTCAGACTAGGCTCTCGACATAATCTCGTTATCTATAACGGGATGACTCAGTGGCCTACCTCAGGAGGATTGACATGCATACCACACTCAGTCACAGATGGCGGGGGAAGTACAGTAGATTACGTCATGGGGTCCAGAGAGGCCATCCACCTACTTACCTCATTCACCATCCCACCCATACCCATTGGGGCTGATCACACATACCTCGCACTCTCCCTGAAGGGAGACACCCCTACACGCATACCCGCAGCACGCATCCCACACACCACCATCCACTTCACACACGAGCTAGCTCACATATATGCGGCTCGAGTCGAGCAGGGTCTTCTCTTACTTCATCCTGACACTCCACTATCCCTACTCACCTCTCAGATAGCATCAGTTCTTCAGACATCAGCCATCAGCTCCTTCCCACACACCATCCATTCTCGTCACACACCTCCTCCCGGGACTATGCCACAACATCGTTGGTATGATGAGGATTGCAGAGATCTTTACCGCCGACTACGAGCTCAGCGAGCATTGGGAGAGATCACAGAGAGAGAGGCCAAGGGACAGATGAAGACTCTCACACGTCGAAAGAGGCGAGCCTTTGAGGAGGCACAGGAGCTTGAGCTATACCATCTCTTTATGAGCTCAGTTCATATGCAGAGACTGAGGGGCTACGAGCACGAGGCCAAGCAGGTTTTCGACGAGCTTTCTCTACTATTGATCACATCTTCATTCTGCGCTGCCTCATTGATGGGGCAAGGGTGCGGAAGAAGAGGCTATATTGCTGCTTTGTGGACTTCCGCAAAGCTTTTGATACAGTGCCGCGAGAGAGGCTCTTCCAACGCCTCCAGAGCTTGGGAGTACCATCAGGGATGATTTGGGCCATCTATGCACTCTATGAGCAGGTGACTGGGAGGGTACGGTGTCCAGGAGGTATGTTTGAGGCCATTGCTAGCACCATCGGTGTTAAGCAAGGCTGCCCACTCTCTCCCACTCTATTTGGTCTCTACATTGACGAGATTGAGGACTACATTCTCCGAGCTGGAGGAGAGGGTGCAGACCTCGCAGGTACACATGTCCACATTTTATTATATGCCGATGACATTGTCTTGATTTCAGAGTCACCCGAGGGATTACAGCGCCACCTTGAGGCCCTGGATGAGTTTTGTACACAGAGGGGCTTGACAGTAAACCTTGGCAAGACCAAGGTCATGATCTTCCACACCTCCCCCATGGTGAGGAATGGAGCAGGATTCAGAGCTGGTGGTGGACAGATTGAGGTGGTCACTTCCTATGTCTATCTCGGAGTCACATTCACGAGCTTGCCTGGCCCCTTCAGCATGAGACAGGCAGCCACCGATAGACTCACACGCGGATATGCAGCTTTAGCCATGTTAGAGCGGAGATGTCACCAAGCACACTTCCAGGAGCCCCGCACGAAGGGCTGGCTATTTGACACACTGGTCAGACCAGCTATGATGTATGCTGCGACGGTTTGGGCCCCAGGTCTCACAGTCACCCAGTGGAGTGCGATCGAGAGGCCACAGGTACGTATGATCTCGCGATTATTTCGTGGGAAACAGTCAGTGCCACATGACATCATCAGGGCAGAGCTACCTGCACCACCCATGGCAGTAGAGGCACTATTCCAGACTATCTGCTTTATTCAGAGGATTAGGGACCTCCCTACAGATAGACTCACACACAGAGCTCTTGAGGCATCTATACAGATATCAGAGTTAGGATATGAGAGAGCTTGGTACACTCAGGTTAGAGTCTGGTTTGATAGTCATGGACTTGATATGGACAGATTGCCGCCTTTTCAGTATGACCCAGACTCACCTCACATCCACCTCTCTCGTCGTGAGAGGAATGTTGTGCTCAGACAGGATCTCTAGCAGCTCTACATTAGTCAGACATGGCACACACCACACATGGGATCGAGACTATCGCACTATCGAGACCAGTTCATAGACATACTAGCTGACGGTTTCATCCAGCGACCACGCTACATGGATACTCACATGCCTCATAGCTTGAGGGTAGCGATTGGCCAGCTGAGAGTCTCATCACACCGACTCGAGATTGAGATGGGCAGAGCCGCAGACATTCCCAGAGAGGAGCGGATATGCAGAGTATGCAGAGTAGAGATGGAGGATGAGGAGCACTTTGTATGCAGATGTAGCGCATATGATGGCATCAGAGGCAGATACGAGACTCTGTTTGCAGGGCAGCCCACCCTCCGAGAGATCATGGACTCTAGAGACCAGCGACAGCTCGGGCGATTCTTACTAGAGATACAGAGTCACAGAGATTCCCTACTCCAGCCTACTGTAGCACTCCATACAGGAGGGAGACAGAGTCAGCTCACTGACTTCTTTATTCCACGACGTGCTGCAGCCCTCCCCCCCTCAGCCCACATACCGAGCGGGGTGACGTGACTCTTCAGCAGGCTCAGATATCTCGAGCTAGGAGACGACCCCGTGATATAGGATATCGGGCCCCGAGACTTCACCGACACCAGATTGCGGAGATCCAAGCTTGTGACCATCGCGCCATGGAGGAGAGACGATCCCAGATGATGGCCGATCCCGTTGCAGCCATCAGGGTGGCCCTGACTCCACCTCCACCTATGTATCACATATTACATCCCACCCACTAGCACAGGATGGAGCTAGTTAGTCGTTTTAGATGCATTCTCATGGTTGTTGTACTACCCTTTTGCATATAGACTATCATAGATATCGCACTCCATACACCCCCCACCACTTTCATGGGTATCCCCACATGCACACTACGGAGATCTATATCAGCTTAACCAGTTTCTTTTCAGCACTTTATCTTTTCTGATTGACAGAAGATACACCCATGTACATCGATTTGTCTCATAGGCCGAGTTCGGCCTCCTAATAGACGTAAAAACACTTTCTCTTTAAACACTCTCTCTCTCTCTCTCTCTCTCTCTCTCTCTCTCTCTCTCTCTCTCTCTCTCTCTCTCTCTCTCTCTCTCTCTCTCTCTCTCTCTCTCTCTCTCTCTCTCTCTCTCTCTCTCTCTCCCTCCCTCCCTCCCTCCCTCCCTCCCTCCCTCCCTCCCTCCCTCCCTCCCTCCCTCCCTCCCTCCCTCTTTCGCTGCTGTTTTTAGGGTTTCGCTACTGTTTCGCTGCTGTTTTTAGGGTTTCGCTGCTGTTTCCGCTACTGTTTTTAGGGTTTCGCTGCTATTTTTAGGGTTTCGCTACTGTTTTTAGGGTTTCGCTGTTCTGTTTTTAAGGTTTTGCGTGTTTTAGGGTTTCGCCATTTTAGGGTTTCGCCTGTGTTTTAGGGTTTCGCCTCTGTTTTTAGGGTTTCGCTGCGATGTTTTAGGGTTCTGTCTGCTGTTGTGCCATCATTTCCTCCTATTTCAGGGTTTCATAGCTCTAATTTAGGGTTTCGAAGCTGTGTTTTAGGTTTCGACATTGCAACTAGGGCATGCTCAGGTCATCCTCTGATTGCACATGTCATTTGAATTATTTTCAGTCTTTTAGGGTTCTCGTAAGTTCGCCACTTGCTCTCTTTAGGGTTTCTCTCAGAAAGTCCTTTGAAAAGGTCATGAATATGGTTATTCAGTTCAGATCAGTTCATGGGATTTGTCAAAGGGCACGACAGTGGTCTCAACATATACCATTTGCCATTTAGTGTGTTCTCTCTCTCTCTCTCTCTCTCTCTCTCTCTCTCTCTCTCTCTCTCTCTCTCTCTCTCTCTCTCTCTCTCTCTCTCTCTCTCTCTCTCTCTCTCTCTCTCTCTCTCTCTCTCTCTCTCTCTCTCTCTCTCTCTCTCTCTCTCTCTCTCTCTCTCTCTCTCTCTCTCTCTCTCTCTCTCCATCTCGAGGGGAGGGTGAGGGAGGGGACCCTCTCCTTGAGCTTTCCAGCACCCTTCTCCTCGCTCACTGTCTACAGAAACAACATGGAAGGCAGGAAAAGCTTTGCCTCTGCCCTCTTGCACCAGCCGCTTTCTATACCAGCCCCAGTCAACAAACCAACAGCATGGGAGTCTTACTTACTCCAAGAAGTGAAGAAAGTCCAAGGAGAAATGGCAGCAATGAAACAGGAAATTAGTAAGAAAGATGAACAAATAGCCAGATTGCAACAAAAGCTTGATGAAACACAAGGAATCAGCCAGCAAACAAGAGATGAATCAACCAATAAAGTCGACTTTGCAACACAATTATCCGAGGTAAAACTATCCAGCTCTACACATTTTTCAAAAGAAGTAATGTCTGTGGTAAAGGAACAGGAATTGGTGGACAGCAACAAGAAAGTTATCAGGATTGGAGGCCTCCCCCTAGGATGGGACAGGGAGGACATCGCACCCGAGTTAAAAGATGACTGCATCCTTGAAACAGAAGTACTAGAAGCACAACTAACCAAGGTGGTCCCCTTCATCAATCTAGGGTCTCCGGTCTTCATCACACCCAAAGGAACTCAGGCAAGGGTAAGCTATTTTGACATGTCAGATAAGATAGCTGTCATGAAGCAAGCAAAGTCACTACAAGGTACTAAAGTATGGATAGCAGATGAACTCACCCCACTCCAACTTAAAAATCGACCAGCAGAGTTAACTAAAGTCAGAGAAGCCAGGAAGAATGGAAAGTGGGCAGTATACAGAGGCGGTCAAGCTATTATCAGAGATTTCCATACCCATACCACATAGGAAGAAACAGCTATCTCCCTCATTTGTAATATACATTGATGTAATTTTGAAACTCTTATGAGTCATAAGAGTGCTTTGGAAGCCACATCCCCCCCCCTTTTATTTTTATTTTGATTTTTGCCTTTTATTATAGCCCCTTGAGGGCCTCCCCCCAAGTGGAATGTAATGTTTTGATGTACTTGATCGGTCCCATAGGTCGACTTCGGCCTCCCGTGGACGTTAATATATCTTTCTTTCTTTCTTTCTCTCTCTCTCTCTCTCACGAGGATATGCAGCCTTAGCCATGTTAGAGCGGAGATGTGACCAGGCACACTTCTAGGAGCCCCGCACAATGGAGTGGCTATTTGACACACTAGTCAGACAAGCTATGATGTATGCTGCGACAATTTGGGCACCAGGCCTCAGAGGCACCCAGTGGAGTGCGATCGAGCGGTCACAAGTACGTATGATCTCACGACTATTTCGCGGGAAACAGTCAGTGCCACATGACATTATCAAGGCAGAGCTATCTGCACCACCCATGGTGGTAGATGCACTATTCCAGACTATCTCGTTTATTCAGAGGGTGAGGGAGCTCCCTACCGAAAGACTCACACACAGAGCTTTTGAGGCATCTATACATATATCAGAGTCTGGATATGAGAGAGCTTGGTGCACTCAGGTTAGAGAGTGGTTTGAGAGCCATGGACTTGATATGGATAGATTGCCGCCTTTTCAGTATGACCCAGACTCACCTCACATCCACCTCTCGCGTCATGAGAGGAATCTTGTGCTGAGAGAGGACCTTTGGCAGCTCTACATTAGTCAGACATGGCACACACCACACATGGGATCGAGACTATCGCACTATCGAGACCAGTTCTTGGACATACTAGCGGATGGTTTCATCCAGCGACCACGCTACATGGATACCTACATGCCTCATAGCTCGAGGGTAGCCTTTGGCCAGTTGAGGGCCTCATCACACCGACTAGAGATTGAGATAGGCAGAGCCACAGACATTCCCAGAGAGGAGCGGCTATGCAGGATATGCAGAGTAGAGATCGAGGATGAGGAGCACTTTGTTTGCAGATGTAGCGCATATGATGACATTAGAGACAGATACGAGACTGTTTTTACAGGGCAGCCCACCCTCCGAGAGATCATGGGCTCTAGAGATCAACGACAGCTCGGGCGATTCTTACTAGAGATTCAGAGTCACAGAGATTCTCTCCTCCAGCCTACTATGGCTGCCCAGACATGAGGGAGACAGAGTCAGCTCACTGACTTCTTCATTCCACGACGTGGAGTAGCCCTCCCACCTTAGCTCACACATGGAGAGGGGTGACTATTCAGCACGCTCAGACCTCTCGAGCTAGGAGACAGCCCCGTGCTATAGGATATCGGGCCCCAAGACTTCACAGACACCAGATTGCAGAGATCCAGGCTCGTGATCATCGCTCCATGGAGGAGAGACGATCCCGGATGATGGCGGATCCCGCTGCAGCCATCAGGGCGGCCTTGACTCCACCTCCACCTATGTACCACATCTACACCCGCCCCACTAGTACAGGATGGAGCTAGTTAGTCGTTCAGATGCATTATCATGCTTGTACTACCCTTTTGCATATAGGCTACAGATATAGCACTCCATTCACCATTCCCCCCTCCCACTTTCACGGGTATCTCTACATGCATACTACAGAGATCTATATCAGCCTTACCAGCTTTTTCTTTTTTTTTTTCAGCACTTCTATCTTTTCCGATTGACAGAAGATACACCCATGTACATTGATTTGTCTCATAGGCCGAGTTCTGGCCTCCTAATAGACGTAAAAACACTCTCTCTCTCTCTCTCTCTCTCTCTCTCTCTCTCTCTCTCTCTCTCTCTCTCTCTCTCTCTCTCTCTCTCTCTCTCTCTCTCTCTCTCTCTCTCTCTCTCTCTCTCTCTCTCTCTCTCTCTCTCTCTCTCTCTCTCTCTCTCTCTCTCTCTCTCTCTCTCTCTCTCTCTCTCTCTCTCTCTCTCTCTCTCTCTCTCTCTCTCTCTGTGTGTGTGTGTGTGTGCACGCGCACGCGTGTGTGTCTGTGTGCGTGCGTGCGTGTGTCTCTGTGTGTGTGTGTGTGTGTGTGTGTGTGTGTGTGTGTGTGTGTGTGTGTGTGTGTGTGTGTATGTGTTTTTTTCATTCAATTTATCTTCAATGCTGCTTTTGCAATTACTGGCTAAATTCTCAGCAGAGCTAAAAATGCACACTCTCATAAATCTTTCAAGGCAAAGCTTCAAACATGCATGCATGCATGAACTACATAAATCTTCTTGTGAATGTGTAGTGAAATTGGATCGATTTTCCCTGTGTTTCCACATAAAAAGCTGTTACATCTTTAATCAGTATCTCATTCATATCTCTTTCATATTTCTGTCATCATGCTCAGTTGTCCCCTTCTGTGCAGAAATCTCTCTTAAGCACAAGGGCAAAGACGTCTTAAGTGTTCATTGTATGCTTCACATGAAAGCACATTCTCTTGCGTGGCAAAAAGACAGGCCGCTGGATGCTGCACAAGAAAGACAATCAGATCTTAGTCATACACCAAAAAAGAATCACTGTTTAAAAGACAAGGATTATAGTACCAGATGACTTGGAGCAAACGGTGAAACTTCAGCTGGTTGACTAATGCTAGCAATACAGGAACCTCTACAGCGGAAATACTTCTGAAGTCTGCAGGACATAGCATCTCTCTCTCTCTCTCTCTCTCTCTCTCTCTCTCTCTCTCTCTCTCTCTCTCTCTCTCTCTCTCTCTCTCTCTCTCTCTCTCTCTCTCTCTCTCTCTCTCTCTCTCTCTCTCTCTCTCTCTCTCTCTCTCTCTCTCTCTCTCTCTCTCTCTCTCTCGATGTGATACCATCGAGCCTCCCCTCCCTATACATATCATATTTGTATCTCACCCATTGAGCATATAGAGTGCATACCCATAGCACCCCACACCCTTCAGGCGATTCACGCACGCCATGACATGGAGATACAGAGACGTCAGCAGCGCACCCCTATCGATTTGGACGCCCAGAGCATTTTGAGGATCGCCATGATGCCTTACCCACCGATGCATTATATCCTACACCCACTCCCGGCATTTAGGGGGTTGTGATACCATCGAGCCTCCCCTCCCTATGCATATCATATTTGTATCTCACCCATTGAGCATATAGAGTGCATACCCATAGCACCCCACCAAAGTGACATGGGGACGCGTCCCCGGGTCCTAGGGACGCCGGGACGCCGTCCCGGATCACTAAACATGGGGGACGCCAACATGGGACGGGGGACGTCCCGGTTCAGCTTGTCAAAACAGAAAAACGTCCCGGGAACGCGTCCCCGGGACGGAATCCGGTTACAGACCAGTTTGGGGACGGCAGCGAACGGTTCAGGTTTTGGAGGGAAAAAAAAAAATCGAATTTTGAATTTGATTTTGGCTCCGATTTTTTGACTGAACATTAGCGCCTTATTTTGGGGGGGTTCTAAACTTCTAGAATGTTCTCTTGGGCCCTTACACAAGCATAAATAGCCCTCACTTCAGCTCTTCAAGCCACAAGCTCACTTGAAGCCTTCATTGCAATCATCTTGTGTGTGTGAAGGCTTGAGCAGCTGAGCTATCTTCACCCTTGCATATTCAAGGGCTGAGCTCTATATTCTCAACCCTCTCTTCAGCCTTCTCTTTCTTGCTCCTCTCCTTATAGCATTCTCTTCTCCTATGGCTTCTTCATCGCGAACAAGTGGGTCAAACACCAAGAGGAGGCATGCTACAAGCAAATGGACATGGTGGGAAGAGGTGGAATCTCCCGTATCAGCCGGAGAAGGTGGTGGTGCAAGACCATGGAGTTGCAAGCTATGTGGCTACAAGAGAACCGGTGGAGCGAACAAGGTGCGTGCACACTTACTTCATGAGCGTGGACATGAAGTAAGATTTTGTTCCGCAATCACTTCGGAGAAGAAGCAAGAATTACTCAACAAACTTGCTATTAGTGATGCTCAAGCTCATGCTCGGCGTGCTTCACAAGCTCCTATCGACCCGGCATCGCTTGTGAGGTCTTCTATGCCATCCTCTTCAAGAGCATCATCTTCATCGGTTCCGGTTCGTGCTCCTACTCCTACTCCTACTCCTACTTCCACTCCTCATCCTACTCCTACTTCCTCTACACCATCGGGAATGCCCTATGTGCGCTCATCACGTCAACAAACACTCCATGAAAATTGGAATCCCGTATTGAAAGAGGAGGTGGACACTGCAGTGGCACGCTTTTTTTACCATGACCACATAGCTTTCAATGCGGCTCGGTAAGAATTGAATCTTCATTTTGTTTCAATATTTGCTGATTTTCAGATTTTGACACTCCCATGGGCCATAAGCCATTACTTATAAATCTTATTTGTTTAACTTTTCCATAGATCACCATATTTCAAAGATATGGTAAAGAAGATTGGTGAATATGGAGCACACTATGTGCCTCCATCCTCCGAGAGCTTGCGCACCACTTTGTTGGAGAAAGAGAAGAAGCTTGTGGAAGCCGCATGCGAGACCATTAAAAAATCATGGGAACGAAACGGAGTATCATTGCTTGTGGATGGATGGAGTGATGTCCAACGACGCTCTATCCATGGAGTGGTAGCTTATTCTCGTGGGGAGATGTACTTCATCTCATCACATGATGCATCCGACACATGAAAGTCAGCTGATGTACTTGCTGCTGAGTGGGCAAGTGCAATAGAGATTGTGGGGCCATCAAATGTGGTTTGCATTGTAGCAGATGGGGAGCCTGCAAATAGAGCTTCAGGTGCAATTATTGAAAATTTGTACCCTCACATCATTGTTTGCTTTTGCATGGCTCATTGTTTAAATAATATTCTCAAAGACATTGGGAATTTGGATTGGATTTTGCCTGTAATCAATGAGGCAAATTCATTGGTTAGCTTCATCAACAACCATACTCGTGTGAAGAATGAGTTTAGCAAGAGATCTACTCTTGCTTTGCTCAAGTACTCAGACACAAGGTCTGCATATAATTTCACTATGTTACACCGAGTGGTAAAATGTAGTGGTGTCTTGAGAGGGCTTTTATTGAGTGATGAATTCGCGAGGATGCCAGAAGCTTCTACTTCAGCAGGAAAGCAATTTAGAAGATTAGCTGATGATGCAGCATGGTGGGAAAACATTTCTCACATCGTGGATATTGTTCATCCACTTGTGCACTTATTGAAAATTGTGGATTCCATGGAGCCATGTATTGGTAAAGTGTATGAAGCTATGGATCGCACAATTGAAGCACTAAAAACATTGGTGAATGATAATGATAGGTATGAAGAACTTTCAGCTATTTGTGTTAGCAGATGGGATGCATACTACTCTCCACTTCACGCAGCAGCGTACATGTTGGATCCAGAATTTCAAGATAAAAAGCAATATGCAGATCCAGAGGTAGCTAATGGATGGAGGAAAATATTAGAGAGATTTGTCCCGGATAGTGCAGCTAGGCGACTTATCAGAGATCAATTATCCAAATATAGAACAGGGAAAGATGCTTGGATAGGCTACGTGTTGGTGCTTCCCTATGGTGGGAGGATTTTGGTTCTGATGGTCCAGAGCTTCAACAATTGGCCATTCGAATACTTAGCCAGGCTTGCACCACGAGTTGCCTTGAGCAACTATGGAGTGTGTATGGACATGTAACCTCTAAGAAGAGGAACAGGCTTGGTGTGCAGCGTGCTAGTGATCTTGTGTTTGTCAGTGCAAATTTGAGGATGCTTCGACGGACGCAATGCATGGAGGGAGATCTTTTCAGAGAATGGGAGGTAGAGCAGGGATCGGACCAAGTGGTAAATGAAGAACATGAAGATGCAGCAACCACTGATTGTGTTGCAGAAAATGAGTCTATCACTATGACTCCCCACTTGCATTCTCCATAGTCATCACATTTATGTTGTAGCTTGCTGCCTTTTACATTTCTTATTTATGTTCCCATCATATGTGATCATGATTGGCCCTATATTGGCCAAGTTATATGGGGCCGTACTAGAGACAGAGTTGAGTACTCTCGCTGAGAGGAAGGGCATCAGGGCTCTAGGACAGGCAGGGTTCAGACCAGATTACTCTACCATTGACCACATCTTCACTCTGAGATGCCTGATCGACCAGGCCAGGGTGAGGAAGAGGAGATTATATTGTTGCGTTGTGGACTTCCGCAAAGCATTTGACACTGTTCCTAGGGATCGACTCTTCAGACGACTACTTGACATCAGAGCTCCGGAGGAGATGATATGGGGGATCTACGCCTTATACGAGAGAGTATCTGGTAGAGTCAGATGTCAGGGGGCTTATCTGATCCACTTGCTAGCACTATCGGGGTGAAGCAAGAATGCCCTCTCTCGCCCACCCTCTTTGGTCTCTACATTGATGAGATAGTGGACTTCATACAGCAGCAGGGGGGAGATGGCATTGAGGTACACGGGTCCACTGTCCATATTCTTTTATACGCTGATGATATTGTATTGGTTTCAGAGTCTGCAGAAGGTCTACAGCATCATCTACACAGCCTAGATGACTTTTGCAGACAGAGAGGGTTATCTGTGAACCTTGGTAAAACCAAGGTCTTGATCTTTCATACATCAGCACAGGTACGCAGACATAGTTTGTTCACAGCTGCAGGTGGACCGATCGAGGTGGTCGGATCATATGTTTACTTGGGGGTGACATTTACAGCAGCATCAGGAGTCTTCTCTATGGCTCAGGCAGCCCGTGACCGCATCACACGTGGGTACGCAGCACTAGCTTTGATGGAGAGACAATGCCACCAGGCATATTTTCAGGAGCCCCGCACAAAGGGGTGGCTCTTTGACACTTTGGTTACGCCAGCGCTCATGTATGGGGCAGCCATATGGGGACCAGGATTAGCTACATCAGTATGGACAGCATTAGAGAGGCCACAGATCCTCATGATTGCCAGACTTATCCGCAGTAAGCCTTCAGTACCACATGACATCATTAGAGCAGAGCTCGCTGCACCACCGATGCTAGTTGAGGCACTATTCCAGACAGTATGCCTGTTACACAGACTTCGGAGCATGGATACAGAGCGTATTGCTTATCGTGCTTTCGAGGCATCACGTGATATGGCATTAGCAGGCGACACCTCCTCATGGTATGCACAGACACGAGACTGGCTTGCCCACCATGGCTTTGACATAGACAGGCTACCACCACTACAGTACGACTCTCATGCACCCACCTACTCGCTCTCTCATCAAGAGAGGAATAGGATCATTCGTCAGGAGATATGGCATACATACATACAAAGGACATGGGTGAGCCCTAGGGGTACATTGCCACCGAAAATGCTCTACTACCGCGAGCGTTTTCTACATATATCAAGCACGGGCTTCATCGAGATTCCGAGATACATGCAGACCTACCTTCCCCACCACCTACGAGTCGTCATTGGGCAGCTCCGGGTTTCATCACATCAGCTCGAGATTGAGAGGGGTCGGTCAAGGGGAGTCCCCCGTGAGGAGAGGTGGTGCCCAGTATGCAAGACAGAGGTAGAGAGTGAGGAGCATTTTGTTATCAGATGTCCAGCATACTTAGACCTACGAGCACAGTTCCAGATCGAGGAGTCATTCCAGCTGTGCATGACTATGGGAGACCAGAGACGCTTGGGATGCTTTCTCACAGCAGCATACGAGAGGCGAGAGCGGTCACTACAGCACATACATCAGCCACGGGTGAGTACCCAGCAGACCATTACCCAGTTCTTTCAGCGAGTTGAGCTACATCAGAGAGGTCCATCTATAGGGCTCACGCTCCACCAGGCAGAAGCACAGAGAGCACGGCGCCGACCACGCATGGGCGGATATCATCGACCACGACTATATCAGGAGGATGTCTCACGCATCAGGATTGCCTACCACCACATGATGGAGCATAGGCGTACCACCACCCCCTGGGTTGTCTTCCTTCAGGAGGCACTCAGACCACCATCGATGTACCACATACTACACCCACCTCCACCCATCACTTGTCGCTAGGGCGTTTTACTCACATTTTGGATCCCCCCATGTATTAGGTGGCCACTATCTGCAGAGTCAGAGCCACATCTCCCAAGCCTTTTCCAGCCCTATATAGCTTTGGGTAGCGATATACCTTTTATTTCATTTTATCTTCCACACAGGGTTACTACACTTGTACATGGTTTTTGTCTCATAGGCCAAGTTTGGCCTCCAGAAGACGTTAATATGACTTTCTTCTTTCTTTCTTTCTCTCTCTCTCTCTCTCTCTCTCTCTCTCTCTCTCTCTCTCTCTCTCTCTCTCTCTCTCTCTCTCTCTCTCATGACTTTGCTTAGACACAGAGACCGATTGGAAGAGATCTTAGACACCCATGACTTTGCTTGCATCACAGAGACCCATGAGAGCCCAGAACGGGGCCTACCTCGTATTGCCGGCTTTCACTGGGAATCTACATTCAGAAACACTACGAGACAGAGCACAGCACGAGGATCAAGAGGAGTAGCCATCATACTTAGACAGGAGATACACGGACGGATCCATATCATAGGAAGAGATGAGGAAGCACGATACATGTGGGTCCGCATGGAGATAGCCCCAGAGAGTTGGGTTTACATTGCCATATGCTACTTTCCACCAGGTGGATCGAGATATGCAGGACTGGATCCTGGGGGATCGACTCGGGACAGGGACTCACCATACATAGCATTATCAGATCAGATTCTACATTACAGCACCCTTGGTGAGGTCTTCCTTATGGGGGACTTCAATGGCCGCACCCAATCACGTCAGTGAGAGTCGTATGACATGGACCTTCCACATATTATGAGGAGCAGTGATCCAGAGGAGATGAGCACCAGTAGTGTCAGCCGATGTGTGCCAAGATGCCACTGGATATGGAAGGCACCATCTCGTTATATATAACGGGATGCACCGTTGGCCAGGTTCAGGCGGACTTACTTGCAGACACCATCTCGTTATATATAACAGAATGCACCGTTGGCCAGGTTCAGGCGGACTTACTTGCTTCCCCCACGGGGGAGGCGAGAGCACAGTCGACTACATTTTGGGCACCATCTCTGGAGCCTCACTCATCCCCTCACTTAGTATTGGACGACGCCCACTTGGGGCTGACCATACATTTATCACATTCACACTTTCATCTCCTATTCCATTAGACCCTCCCTCATCCACTGAGACACACATCACGATACACTTCACACACGAACTCTCACATATTTATGCACACCATTTACACACCCGCCTACTCTCACTCGATCCACTCTCACCCTTAGACACACTTACATCACAGGTCACCACCATCCTACAGGACTCAGCTCTCCTAAGCTTCCCACATCGCACATATGTACACCCCCCTCGCAGAGGATCCATGCCCCAGAACCACTGGTATGATGCAGAGTGTCGTGAGCTACAGAAACACCTACGGATATTAGAGCATCGAGGGGACATTACACATGCACAGGCACAGCGTCGCATGCAGATCCTTACTCGCCGCAAACGGCGAGAATGGGAGGAGAGACAGTACTGGGATATTTACCATTTGCTCATGAGTCGAGACAGTGTAGTGGCGTGGCGACACTTGAGAGAGAGGAGATAGCAGACACCCATCCGAGACCCGAGAACTTGGCATAGCTATGCACGGGGCCTATACGAGATCCCAGACCAGCCCCCCATTCCCAGGCCGTAGCGCTCACGTCCCACTACCTCTGACTTCTTCACAGCCACTATGGTGCGACGCGCTAATGCCCGTCTACAGCATGGCAGGGCGCATGACCATTTCGGCTTACAGGCAGAGCACCTCATCTATGGAGGCACGACTCTTGCACCGCTCATCGCCCACCTCTTCAATCGTGCATTAGTTGAAGGGTTCCCTGACTCATGGACTGAGCACACCATAGTGCCCATTCATAAGTGAGGTGATACCATGGATCCAGCTACATACCGGACGATCATGATCGGGCCTATATTGGCCAAGTTATATGGGGCGGTACTAGAGACAGAATTGAGTACTCTCGCTGAGAGGAATGGTATCAGGGCTCCAAGACAGGAAGGTTTCAGACGAGATTACTCTACCATTGACCACATCTTCACCCTGAGATGCCTGATTGACCAGGCAAGAGTGAGGAAGAGGAGATTATATTGCTGCTTTGTGGACTTCCGCAAAGCATTTGACACTGTTCCTAGGGAACGACTCTTCAGACGACTACTTGATATCGGAGTTCCAGAGGAGATGATATGGGGGATCTACGCCTTATACGAGAGAGTATCTGGTAGAGTCAAATGTCCGAGGGGATTATTGGATCCACTTGCTAGCACTATCGGGGTGAAGCAAGGATGCCCTCTTTCACCCACCCTCTTTGGTCTATATATTGATGAGATAGTGGACTTCATACAGCAGCAAGGAGGGGATGGCATCGAGGTACATGGGTCCACTATTCATACTCTTTTATATGCTGATGATATTGTATTGGTTGCAGAGTCTGCAGCAGGTTTACAGCATCACCTACATGGTCTAGATGACTTTTGCGCACAGAGAGGTTTATCTGTGAACCTTGGTAAAACCAAGGTCATGATCTTTCATACATCAGCACAGGTACGCAGGCATAGTTTGTGCACAGCAGCGGGTGGACCGATCGAGGTGGTTGGATCATATATTTACTTGGGAGTGACATTTACAGCAGCTTCAGGGGTCTTCTCTATGTCTCAGGCAGCCCGTGACCGCATCACACGTGGATACGCAGCACTAGCTCTGATGGAGAGACAGTGCCACCAGGCATATTTTCAGGAGCCCCGCACAAAGGGGTGGATCTTCGACACCTTGGTTACGCCAGCGCTCATGTATGGGGCAGCCATTTGGGGGCCGGGATTAGCTACATCAGTATGGACAGCGTTGGAGAGGCCACAGATTCTCATGATTGCCAGACTTATCCGCAGCAAGCCTTCAGTACCACATGATATCATTAGAGCAGAGCTCGCTGCGCCACCGATGCTAGTTGAGGCACTATTCCAGGCAGTATACCTATTACACAGACTTCGGAGCATGGATACAGAGAGCATGGCTTATCGTGCTTCCCAGGCATCACGTGATATGGCATTGGCAGGTGACACCTCCTCGTGGTATGCACAGACACGAGACTGGCTGGCCCACCATGGTTTTGATATAGACAGGCTACCACCACTACAGTACGACTTACATGCACCCACCTATTCTCTCTCCCATCAGGAAAGGAATAGGGTAATTCGTCAGGAGATATGGCATACATACATACAGAGGACATGGGTGTGCCCTAGAGATACATTGCCTCCGAAAATGCTCTATTACCGTGAGCATTTTCTACATATATCGGGAGAGGGCTTCATTGAGATTCCGCGATACATGCAGACATACCTACCACACCACCTTCGAGTTGTCATTGGGCAACTCCGGGTGTCATCACATCAGCTCGAGATTGAGAGGGGTCAGTCTAGGGGAGTCCCCCGAGAGGAGAGGTGGTGCCCAGTATGCCAGACAGAGCTAGAGAGTGAGGAGCATTTTGTTGTCAGATGCCCAGCATACTTAGACCTACGTGCACAATTCCAGATAGAGGAGTCGTTCCAGTTGTGCATGACTATGGGAGACCAGCGGCGGTTGGGACGCTTCCTCATAGCGGCATATGAGAGGCGAGAGCAGTCACTACAGCCGACACATCAGACACAGAGGAGTATCCAGAAGACCATTACTCAGTTCTTTCAGCAAGCTCAGTTACACCAAAGAGGTCCATCTAGAGGGCTTACGCTCCACCAGGCAGCAACACAGAGGGCATGACGTCGACCACGCATGGTTGGATATCATCGACCACGACTTTATGGGGAGGATATCTCACGCATCATGACAGCCTATGACCACATGATGGAGCAGAGGCGTACCACCACCACCTGGGTTGTCTTCCTTCGGGAGGCACTCAGACCAGCACCGATGTACCACATACTACACCCACCTCCACCCATCACCAGTAGCTAGGGTATTTTACTCACTCACATTATGGGCCTGCCATGTATTAGGTGGCCATTATCTGCAGAGTCAGAGCCACCTCTTCCCAGCCTTTTCCAGCCCGATATAGCCTTTTCCAGCCTGATATAGCTTTATGTAGTAAGTACTTTTTTCATTTCATTTTCTGCACAGGGTTACTACACTTGTACATGGTTTTGTCTCATAGGCCAAGTTTGGCCTCAAGTAGACGTTAATATGACTCTCTCTCTCTCTCTCTCTCTCTCTCTCTCTCTCTCTCTCTCTCTCTCTCTCTCTCTCTCTCTCTCTCTCTCTCTCTCTCTCTCTCTCTCTCTCTCTCTCTCTCTCTCTCTCTCTCTCTCTCTCTCTCTCTCTCTCTCTCTCTCTCTCTCTCTCTCTCTCTCTCTCTCTCTCTCTCTCTCTCTCTCTCTCTCTCTCTCTCTCTCTCTCTCTCTCTCTCTCTCTCTCTCTCTCTCTCTCTCTCTCTCTCTCTCTCTCTCTCTCTCTCTCTCTCTCTCTCTCTCTCTCTCTCTCTCTCTCTCTCTGACGCGCGCTCTCTGACGCATCTGACGCGCGCTCTCTGACGCGTCTGACGCGTCTGACGCGTCCGACACGTCTGGCACCTCTGACGTGTCTGGCACCTCTGACGTGTCTGGCACCTCTGACGACCTGGCAGCAGCTGACAAAAGGTACAGATCTGAAGCACTGGCGCCTCTGACGACCTGGGCTGACACATGATACAGATCTGAAGCACTGGCACCTGTGACGACCTGGCAGCAGCTGACACACGGTACAGATCTGAAGCACTTGATACAGCAGATCTGAATATAACATCTGAAGTAGTACAGCATATCTGAATTGTGCCCAAGAAGTTTGTACCCAGGAGTTCTTTGAAAGTTCTGTTCTGCTCGTGAAACGTGACTTAGAGTTGTTAGGGTTTGCTGTCAGAAATCGAACTGATGGCACCATATTAACGAAAAACCCTACAGTTGGGACATCATTTGTTAAATATATAAGCAGACAACAACATGGCAAGGTTGGAAAAAAAAGAAGTGGAGGACATGATAACTAAGGCAATTAGAGAGGCAAAGAAGGAGGCAGACAGAGTACTCAATCAAGAAATGAGGAAGGCCATAGATAGAATAAGAGCCCTAGAAGAGCATGTCAAAATTCTTGAAGAAGACCGAGATGGATGGAAAGCTGAGACCCATCAGCTTCGAGAAGAAATCATTCAGCTGAAGGTTTCCCAAGAAGAAGGAGAGATCACAAAGCTAGATGACTTAAAAGAGGAAATCAAGAATGATTGGAAAATGGATATGCAAGAACACATCAAATCAAAGATGGAAGCGACACAAAATACTTGGGTGGAAGTAGTAAGTAAACATATTAAAAAGGAGCTCAAAAGAAGAAGTGAAGAAGGAAGTCAAGGAAGACGTGAAGAAAGAAGAGCTCACACGGGTTCAGGATACACTCGAGGAGGAGAGACTTCGACATATTCGAAGACTCCACATTCGGATTACGGGCCTACCAGAGGGAGCATCACCGGAGGCGGACGCCACCGACATTTGCCATCGACTTGGGTACGAGAACATGCCTTTCATAGGTGCATGGCGGGTTGGGAGGGATACATCCCGTTCGCGAGCACTCATCCTTCAGATGAGCTCTGAGGAGACACGGACCGCCTTTTTTAGACGCCGATCAGTATTACGTGGACTACCGGGCGGCACCCTTTACATGGATGAGGACCTCACGAGGATGCAGGTAGCACATCGACGTTCTTGCATGCCACAGATACTCCAGGCGCGCCGAGAGGGAAGGAAGGCCTTTTACCGCGATGGTAAGGTCTTCATAGACGGACGCCCTATCAAATAGGGCCACGCGGCCTGTGAGACATCACTACATCAGGAGGCACCACTTAGAGGAGCAGTGTGGAACTGCAACGGGGCACTCTGGACACGGCCAGACAGACTCGAGGAGATCTTGAAGTCACATGACTTTGCTTGCATCACTGAGACCCATGAGAGCCAAGAGAGAGGTCTACCACGCATTGCAGGTTTTCATTGGGAATCTGCATTCAGGACCACGACGAGACAGAGTACAGCGCGAGGATCGGGAGGAGTGGCCATCATATTTCGACAGGAGATACAGAGCCGGATCCATATTATAGGTAGAGATGAGGAGGCACGATACATGTGGGTTCGCATGGAGATAGCACAGGGGAGGTGGATTTACATTGCTATATGCTACTTCCCACCAGGCGGGTCTCGATACGCAGGACAGGATCTTGGGCGACCGACCAGAGACAGAGACTCACCATACACAGCGCTTTCAGAGGAGATACTACATTACAGCACACTAGGTGAAGTCTTCCTTATGGGGGACTTCAATGGCCGCACTCAGTCACATCAGTCCGAGGCATATGACATGGATCACCCACATCTCATGAGGGCCAGAGACCCGGATGAGATGAGCACCAGTAGAGTATCGGCAGATATGGGTCAGGACACCACTGGCTATGGCAGACATCTACTCGAGCTAGGCAGCCGACATCATCTCGTTATATATAACGGGATGAATCGTTGGCCAGGTTCGGGCGGATTTACTTGCTTCCCCCATGGGGGAGGTGAGAGCACAGTCGACTACATTTTGGGTACCACCTCTGGAGCTTCACTCATCCCCTCACTTAGTATTGGACGACGTCCACTTGGTGCTGACCATACATTTATCACACTCACACTCTCATCTCCGATTCCATTAGACCCTCCCTCACCCACTGAGACACATACCACGATACACTTCACACACGAGCTCTCACACGTTTATGCACACCATTTGCACACCCGCCTACTCTCCCTCGACCCACTCTCACCTTTGGACACACTTACATCACATATCATCACCATCCTACAGGACTCTGCTCTCCACAGCTTCCCACACCGCACACATAGGCACCCTCCACGCATAGGATCCATGCCCCAGAACCGTTGGTATGATGCAGATTGTCGTGAGCTACGGAAGCACCTCCGGATTTTAGAGCATAGGGGAGATATAACACACACACAGGCACAGCGTCGCATGCAGAGCCTTACTCGCCGCAAACGACAAGATTGGGAGGAGAGACAGTATTGGGATATTTACCATTTGCTCATGAGTCGAGACAGTGGAGTGGCATGGCGACATTTCCGAGAGAGGAGACAGCAGACACCTATCCGAGAGCCGAGCACTTGGCATAGCTATGCACATAGTCTATACGAGATCCCAGACCAGCCCCCCATCCCCAGACCGCAGAGCTCACGTCCTACTACCTCTGACTTCTTCACACCCACTATGGTGGGACGCGCTATTGCCCGGCTACAGCATGGCAGGGCCCATGACCATTTCGGTTTACAGGCAGAGCACCTCATCTATGGAGGCACGACTCTCGCACCGCTCATTGCCCACCTCTTCAACCGTGCATTGGTTGAAGGGTTCCCGGACTCATGGACTGAGCACACCATAGTGCCCATTCATAAGTTAGGTGATACTATGGATCCAGCTACATACCGGACGATCATGATTGGCCCTATATTGGCCAAGTTATATGGGGCAGTACTAGAGATAGAGTTGAGTACTCTCGCTGAGAGGAAGGGTATCAGGGCTCCAGGACAGGCAGGTTTCAGACGAGATTACTCTACTATTGACCACATCTTCACTCTGCGATGCCTGATTGACCAGGCAAGGGTGAGAAAGAGGAGATTATACTGTTGCTTTGTGGACTTCCGCAAAGCATTTGACACTGTTCCCAGGGACCGACTCTTTAGACGACTACTTGATATTGGAGCTCCGGAGGAGATGATATGGGGGATCTACGCCTTATACGAGAGAGTATCTGGTAGAGTTAGATGCCCAGGGGGCTTATCTGATCCACTTGCTAGCACTATCGGGGTGAAGCAAGGATGCCCTCTTTCACCCACCCTCTTTGGTCTCTACATTGATGAGATAGTGGACTTCATACAGCAGCAGGGGGGAGATGGCATTGAGGTACGGGGAGCCAATGTCCATATTCTTTTATACGCTGATGATATTGTATTGGTTTCAGAGTCTGCAGAAGGTCTACAGCATCATCTACATGGCCTAGATGACTTTTGCAGACACAGAGGGTTATCTGTGAACCTTGGTAAAACCAAGGTCATGATCTTTCATACATCTGCACAGGTACGCAGACATAGTTTGTTCACAGCAGCAGGTGGACCGATCCAGGTGGTCGGATCATATGTTTACTTGGGAGTGACATTTACAGCAGCATCTGGGGTCTTCTCTATGTCTCAGGCAGCTCGTGACCGCATCACACGTGGGTACGCAGCATTAGCTTTGATGGAGAGACAGTGCCACCAGGCATATTTTCAGGAGCCCCGCACAAAGGGGTGGCTCTTTGACACTTTGGTTACGCCAGCGCTCATGTATGGGGCAGCCATTTGGGGGCCGGGATTAGCTACATCAGTATGGACAGCATTAGAGAGGCCACAGATCCTCATGATTGCCAGACTTATCCGCAGCAAGCCTTCAGTACCGCATGATATCATTAGAGCAGAGCTCGCTGCACCACCGATGCTAGTTGAGGCACTGTTCCAGACAGTATGCCTAGTACACAGACTTCGGAGCATGGATACAGAGCGCATTGCTTATCGTGCTCTCCAGGCATCACGTGATATGGCATTAGCAGGCGACACCTCTTCATGGTATGCACAGACAAGAGACTGGCTGGCCCACCATGGCTTTGACATAGATAGGCTACCACCACTACAGTACGACTCACATGCACCCACCTACTCGCTCTCTCATCAAGAGAGGAATAGGGTCATTCGTCAGGAGATATGGCATACATACATACAGAGGACATGGGTGAGCCCTAGGGATACATTGCCACCGAAAATGCTCTATTACCGCGAGCATTTTCTACATATATCGGACACGGGCTTCATCGAGATCCCGAGATACATGCAGACATATCTTCCCCACCACCTCCGAGTCGTCATTGGGCAGCTCCGGGTCTCATCACATCAGCTCGAGATTGAGAGGGGTCGCTCCAGGGGAGTCCCCCGTGAGGAGAGGTGGTGCCCAGTATGCCAGACAGAGGTAGAGAGTGAGGAGCATTTTGTTATCAGATGTCGAGCATACTTAGACCTACGAGCACAGTTCCAGCTAGAGGAGTCACTCCAGTTGTGCATGACCATGGGAGACCAGCGACGCTTGGGGCGCTTCCTCACAGCAGCATACGAGAGGCGAGAGCGGTCACTACAGCCCACACATCAGCCACGGGTGAGTACCCAGCAGACCATTACCCAGTTCTTTCAGCGAGCGGAGCTAGATCAGAGAGGTCCTTCTAGAGGGCTCACACTCCACCAGGCAGCAGCACAGAGAGCACGACGCCGACCACGCATGGTAGGATATCGTCGACCGCGACTATATCAGGAGGATATCTCACGCATCAGGACAGCCTACGACCACATGATGGAGCATAGGCGTTCCACCACCCCCTGGGTTGTCTTCCTTCAGGAGGCACTCAGACCACCTCCGATGTACCACATACTACACCCACCTCCCCCCATCACCAGTAGCTAGGGTGTTTTGCTCACTCATATTATGGATCCCCCTGTATTAGGTGGCCACTATCTGCTGAGTCAGAGCCACTTCTCCCGAGCCTTTTACCAACCCTTGATAGCTTTGTGTTTATTTCATTTCATTTTCTACACATGGTTACTACACTTGTACATGGCTTTTGTCTCATAGGCCAAGTTTGGCCTCCAGAAGACGTTAATATGACTTTCTTTCTTTCTTTCTTTCTCTCTCCCCCCCCCCGGAGCATGGATACAGAGCGCATTGCCTATCGTGCTTTCCAGGCATCACGTGATATGGCATTAGCTGGCGACACCTCATGGTATGCACAGACATGAGATTGGCTGGCCCACCATGGCTTTGACATAGACGGGCTACCACCACTACAGTACGACTCACATGCACCCACCTACTCGCTCTCTCATCAGGACAGGAACAAGGTCATTCGTCACGAGGTATGGCATACATACATGCACAGGACATGGGTGACCCCTAGGGACACATTGCCTCCGAAAATGCTCTATTACCGTGAGCATTTTTTACATATATCGGACGAGGGCTTCATCGAGATTCCAAGATACATGCGGACATACCTTCGCCACCACCTTCGAGTAGTCATTCGGCAGCTCCGGGTTTCATCACATCATCTCGAGATTGAGAGGGGTCGGTCCAGGGGAGTCCCCCGTGAGGAGAGGTGGTGCCCAGTATGCGAGACAGAGGTAGAGAGTGAGGAGCATTTTGTTATCAGATGCCCCGCATACTTAGAACTATGAGCACACTTCCAGATAGAGGAGTCACTCCAGTTGTGCATGACTATGGGAGACCAGCGACGCTTGGGCCGCTTTCTCACAGCGGCATACGAGAGGCGAGAGCGGTCACTACAGCCCACACACAAGCCACGGGTGAGTACCCAGCAGACCATTACCCAGTTCTTTCAGCGAGCTAAGCTACATCAGAGAGGTCCATCTATAAGGCTCACGCTCCACCAGGCAGGAGCACAAAGAGCACGGCTCCGACCACGCATGGGCGGATATCGTCGACCACGACTATATCAGGAGGATATCTCACGCATCAGGCCAGCCTACGACCACATGATGGAGCATCAACGTACCACCACCCCTTGGGTTGTCTTCCTTCAGGACGCACTAAGACCACGACCGATGTACCACATACTACATCCACCTCCACCCATCACCAGTAGCTAGGGTGTTTTAACTCACATTATGGATCCCCATGTATTAGGTGGTCACTATCTGCAGAGTCAGAGCCACGTCTCCCCAACCTCTTCCAGCCCTATATAGCTTTGTCTAGCGATATACTTTTTCTTTCATTTCATCTTCTACACGGGGTTACTACACTTGTATATGGTTTTTGTCTCATAGGCCAAGTTTGGCCTCCAGAAGATGTGTATATGACTTTCTTTCTTTCTTTCTTTCTTTCTTTCTTTCTTTCTTTCTCTCTCTCTCTCCCCCTCCCTCCCTCCCTCCCTCCCTCCCCCCCTCTCCCTCCCTCCCTCCCTCCCTCCCTCCCTCCCTCCCTCCCTCCCTCCCTCCCTCTCTCTCTCTCTCTCTCTCTCTCTCTCTCTCTCTCTCTCTCTCTCTCTCTCTCTCTCTCTCTCTCTCTCTCTCTCTCTCTCTCTCTCTCTCTCTCTCTCTCTCTCTCTCTCTCTCTCTCTCTCTCTCTCTCTCTCTCTCTCTCTCTCTCTCTCTCTCTCTCTCTCTCTCTCTCTCTCTCTCTCTCTCTCTCTCTCTCTCTCTCTCTCTCAGACTCACATCTCCTATTCCATTAGACCCTCCCTCACCCACTCAGACACACACCACGATACACTTCACACACGAGCTCACACACGTCTATGCACACCATTTACACACACACCTACTCTCCCTCGATCCACTCTCACCCTTGGACACACTTACATCAGAGTTCACCACCATCCTACACGACTCAGCTCTCTGCAGCTTCCCACACCGCACACATATACACCCTCCACGCACATGTTCCATGCCCCACAACCGTTGGTATGATGCAGATTGCCATGAGCTATGGAAGCACCTACGGATTTTAGAGCATAGAGGGGATATTATTACACCCACACAGGCACAGCGTCGCATGCAGAGCCTTACTCCCCGCAAACGGGGAGATTGGGAAGAGAGACACTACTGGGATCTTTATCATTTGCTCATGAGTCGAGACAATGCACTAGCATGGCGACATTTGAGACAGAGGAGACAGCAGACACCATCCGAGACCCGAGCACTTGGCACAGCTATGCACGGAGCCTATACGAGATCCAAGGCCAGCCCCCCGTTCCCAGACCACAGAGCTCACGTCCTACTACATCTAGACCACAGAGCTCACGTCCTACTACATCTGACTTCTTCACGCCCACTATGGTGAGACACGCTATTGCCCGTTTGCAGCATGGCAGGGCCCATGATCATTTCGGTTTACAAGCAGAGCACCTCATCTACGGAGGCACGACCCTTGCACCGCTCATTGCCCACCTCTTCAACCGTGCATTGGTTGAAGGGTTCCCTGACTCATGGACAGAGCACACCATAGTGCCCATTCATAAGTCAGGAGATACTATGGATCCAGCTACATACTACATACTGGACGATCATGATTGGCCCTATATTGGCCAAGTTATATGGGGAGGTACTAGAGACAGAGTTGAGTACTCTCGCTCAGAGGAACGGCATTAGGGCTCCAGAATAGGCAGGTTTCAGGCGGGATTACTCTACCATTGACCACATCTTCACTCTGAGACGCCTGATCGACCAGGCAAAGGTGAGGAAGAGGAGATTGTATTGTTGCTTTGTGGACTTCCGCAAAGCATTTGACACTGTTCCCAGGGAATGACTCTTCAGACGACTACTTGATATCAGAGCTCCGGACGAGATGATATGGGGGATCTACGCCTTATACGAGAGAGTATCTGGTAGAGTCAAATGTCCAAGGGGCTTATCTAATCCACTTGCTAATCAGGGTGAAGCAAGGATGCCCTATGTCCACTATCCATATTCTTTTATACGCTGATGATATTGTACTGGTTCCAGAGTCTGCAGATGGTCTACATCATCATCTACATGGCCTAGATGACTTTTGCGGACACAAAGGGTTATCAGTGAACCTTGGTAAAACCAAGGTCATGATCTTTCATACATCAGCACAGCTACGCAGACAGAGTTTGTTCACAGCAGCAGGTGGACCGATTGAGGTGGTCGGATCATATGTTTACTTCGGAGTGACATTTACAGTAGCATCAGGGGTCTTCTCTATGTCTCAGGCAGCTCCTGACCGCATCACACGTGGGTATGCATCACTAGCTTTGATGGAGAGACAGTGCCACCAGGCATATTTTCAGGAGCCCCGCACAAAGGGGTGGCTCTTCGACACTTTGGCTACGCCAGCGCTCATGTATGGGGCAACCATATGGGGACCAAGATTAGCTACATCAGTATGGACAGCATTAGAGAGGCCACAGATCCTCATGATTGCCAGACTTATCCGCACCAAGCCTTCAGACTTATCCGCACCAAGCCTTCAGTACCACATGATATCGTTAGAGAAGAGCTCGCTGCACCACCGATGCTAGTTGAGGCACTATTCCAGACAGTAAGCCTATTACATAGACTCCGGAGCATGGATACAGAGCGCATTGCTTATCGTGCTTTCCAAGCATCACGTGACATGGCATTAGCAAGCGACACCTCCTCATGGTATGCACAGACACGAGACTGGCTGGCCCACCATGGCTTTGACATAGACAGGCTACCACCACTACAGTACGACCCACATGCACCCACCTACTCGCTCTCTCATCATGAGAGGAATAGGGTCATTCGTCAAGAGATATGGCATACATACATACGGAGGACATGGGTGAGCCCCATGGATACATTGCCACCGAAAATGCTCTATTCCCGTGAGCATTTTCTACATATATCGGACAAGGGCTTCATCGAGATTCCAAGATACATGGAGACATACCTACCCCATCACCTCCGAGTCGTCATTGGGCAGCTCAGGGTTTCATCACATCAGCTCGAGATTGAGAGGGGTCGGTCCAGGGGAGTCCCCCGTGAGGAGAGGTGGTGCCCAGTATGCAAGACAGAGGTAGAGAGTGAGGAGCATTTTGTTATCAGATGCCCAGCATACTTAGACCTACGAGTAGAGTTCCAGATAAAGGAGCCACTCCAGTTGTGCATGACTATGGGAGACCAGCGACGCTTGGGACGCTTCCTCACAGCAGCATACGAGAGGCGAGAGAGATCACTACAGCCCACACACCAGCCACGGGTGAGTACCCAGCTGACCATTACCCAGTTCTTTCAACGAGCTGAGCTACATCAGAGGGGTCCATCTATAAGGCTCACGCTCCACCAGGCATTAGCACAAAGAGCACGGCAACGACCACGCATGGGCGGATATCGTCGACCACGACTATTTCAGGAGGATATCTCACGCATTAGGACAGCCTACAACCACATGATGGAGCATAGGCGTACCACCACCCCCTGGGTTGTCTTCCTTCAGGAGGCACTCAGACCACCACTGATGTACCACATACTACACCCACCTCCACCCATCACCAGTAGCTAGGGTGTTTTACTCACATTATGGATCCCCCATGTATTAGGTGGCCGTTATCTACAGAGTCATAGCCACGTCTCCCAAGCCTTCTCTTGCCCTATATTGCTTTGTGTAGCGATATACTTTTTATTTCATTTCATCTTCTACACAGGGTTACTACACTTGTACATGGTTTTTGTCTCATAGGCCAAGTTTGGTCTCCAGAAGACGTTAATATCACTTTCTCTCTCTCTCTCTCTCTCTCTCTCTCTCTCTCTCTCTCTCTCTCTCTCTCTCTCTCTCTCTCTCTCTCTCTCTCTCTCTCTCTCTCTCTCTCTCTCTCTCTCTCTCTCTCTCTCTCTCTCTCTCTCTCTCTCTCTCTCTCTCTCTCTCTCTCTCTCTCTCTCTCTCTCTCTCTCTCTCTCTCTCTCTCTCTCTCTCTCTCTCTCTCTCTCGGGGAGGGTGAGGGAGGGGACCCTCTCCTTGAGCTTTCCAGCACCCTTCTCCTTGCTCCCTTGTCTACAGCAACAACATGGAAGGCAAGAAAAGCTTTGCCTCTGCCCTGTTGCACCAGCCGCTTTCTATACCAACCCCAGTCAACAAACCAACAGCATGGGAGTCTTACTTACTCCAAGAACTGAAGAAACTCCAAGGAGAAATGGAAGCAATGAAGCAGGAAATTAGTAAGAAAGATGAACAAATAGCCAGATTGCAACAAAAACTTGATGAAACACAAGGAAACAGCCAACAAACAGGAGCTGAATCAACAAATAAAGTCGACTTGACAACACAATTATCCGAGGTAAAACTATCCAGCTCTACACATTTTTCAAAAGAAGTAATGGCTGTGGTAAAGGAGCAGGAATTGGTGGAATGCAACAAGAAAGTTATCAGGATTGGAGGCCTCCCCCTAGGATGGGACAGAGAGGACATCGCACCCGAGTTAAAAGACGACTGCATCCTTGAAACAGAAGTACTAGAAGCACAACTAACCAAGGTGGTCCCCTTCATCAATCTAGGGTCTCCGGTCTTCATCACACCCAAAGGAACTCAGGCAAGGGTAAGCTATTTTGACATGTCAGATAAGATAGCTGTCATGAAGCAAGCAAAGTCACTACAACGTACTAAAGTATGGATAGCAGATGAACTCACCCCACTCCAACTTAAAAATCGACCAGGAGAGTTAACTAAAGTCAGAGAAGCTAGGAAGAATGGAAAGTGGGCAGTATACAGAGGCGGTCAAGCTATTATCAGAGATTTCCATACCCATACCACATAGGAAGAAACAGCTATCTCCCTCATTTGTAATATATATTGATGTAATTTTGAAACTCTTATGAGTCATAAGAGTGCTTTGGAAGCCACATCCCCCCCTTTTTATTTTGATTTTTCCCTTTTATTATAGCCCATTGAGGGCTTCCCCCCCAAGTGGAATGTAATGTTTTGATGTACCTGATCGGTCCCATAGGTCGATTTCGGCCTCCCGTGGACGTTAATATATCTTTCTTTCTTTCTTTCTTTCTCTCTCTCTCCCCAGTCCGGAGAGCCCGTCCACATCAGAGAGAGATTCAGGCGATTCACGCACGCCATGACATGGAGATATGGAGACGTCAGCAACGCACCCCTATCGATTTGGACGTTCAGAGCATTTTGAGGATCGCCATGATGCCTTACCCACCGATGCATTATATCCTACACCCACTCCAGGCATTTAGTGGGTTGTGATACCATCGAGCCTCCCCTTCCTATGCATATCATATTTGTATCTCACCCATTGAGCATATAGAGTGCATACCCATAGCACCCCACACCCTTGATGCCAGTTACTATCCATTTCTTTTTATACCCGTTTGTGGTACTCACACTTTATTTTCCTTTTGGGATCACAGTGGATTGGATCATACTGATGTATATGTTTTGTCTCATAGGCCGATTTTGGCCTCTAATAGAGGTTAAAAAGTCTCTCTCTCTCTCTCTCTCTCTCTCTCTCTCTCTCTCTCTCTCTCTCTCTCTCTCTCTCTCTCTCTCTCTCTCTCTCTCTCTCTCTCTCTCTCTCTCTCTCTCTCTCTCTCTCTCTCTCTCTCTCTCTCTCTCTCTCTCTCTCTCTCTCTCTCTCTCTCTCTCTCTCTCTCTCTCTCTCTCTCTCAATCAGAGTACTCAATCAAGAAATGAGGAAGGCCATAGACAGAATCAGAACCCTAGAAGAGCGTGTCAAAATTCTTGAAGAAGACCGAGATGAATGGAAAGCTGAGACACATAAACTTCGAGAAGAAATCATTCAGCTCAAGGTTTCCCAAGAAGAAGGAGAGATCACAAAGCTAGATGACTTAAAAGAGGAAATCAAGAATGATTGGAAAATGGATATGCAAGAACACATCAAATCAGAGATGGAAGCGACACAAAATAGTTGGGTGGAAGTAGTAAGTAAACATATTAAAAAGGAGGTCTAGGAAGAAGTGAGGAAGTAAGTCAAGGAAGACGTGAAGAAAGAAGAGCTGACCCGGGTTCAGGATACACTCGAGGAGGAGAGACTTAGACACATTCGAAGACTCCACATTCGGATTACGGGCCTACCTGAGGGAGCATCACCGGAGGCGGACGCCACCGACATTTGCCGTCGACTTGGATACGAGAGCATGCCCTTCACAGGCACATGGCGTGTTGGGAGGGATACATCCCGTTCGCGAGCACTCATCCTTCAAATGAGCTCCGAGGAGACACGGACCGCCTTTTTTAGACGCCAATCAATACTACGTGGACTACCCGGCGGCACCTTTTACATGGATGAGGACCTCACGAGGATACAGGTAGCACATAGACGTGCTTGCATGCCACAGATACTCCAGGCACGTCGAGAGGGAAGGAAGGCCTTTTACTGTGATGGTAAGGTCTTCATAGACGGACTCCCTATCAAATAGGGCCACGCAGCCTATGAGACATCATTACACCAGGAGGCACCACTCAGAGGAGCAGTGTGGAACTGCAACGGGGCACTCTGGACGCGGCCAGATAGACTCGAGGAGATCTTGGAGTCACATGAATTTGCTTTCATCACTGAGACCCATGAAAGCCCTGAGAGAGGCCTACCTCGCATTCCAGGCTTTCATTGGGAATCTGCATTCCGGACCACGACGAGACAGAGTACAGCGCGAGGGTCGGGTGGGGTGGCCATCGTATTTAGACAGGAGATACAGAGCCGGATCCATATTATCGGAAGAGATGAGGAGGCACGATATATGTGGGTTCGCATGGAGATAGCACAGGGGAGCTGGATTTACATTGCTATATGCTACTTCCCTCCAGGCGGATCTCGATACGCAGGACAGGATCTTGGGGGACCGATCCGGGATAGAGACTCACCATACACAGCACTTTCACATGAGATACTACATTTCAGCACACTAGGTGAAGTCTTCCTCATGGGGGACTTCAATGGACGCACTCAGTCACATCAGTGCGATGCATATGACATGGATCACCCACATCTCATGAGAGACAGAGACCCAGAGGAGATGAGCACCAGCAGAGTATCGGCAGATATGGGTTAGGATACCACAGGGTATGGCAGACATCTGCTTGAGCTAGGCAGCCGACATCAGCTCGTTATGTATAACGGGATGCATCGTTGGCCAGGTTCGGGCGGACTTACTTGCTTCCCTCACGGGGGAGGCGAGAGCACAATGGACTACATTTTGGGTACCACCTCTGGAGCTTCACTCATCACCTCACTTACTATTGGACGACGCCCACTTGGTGCTGACCATACATTTATCACATTCACACTCTCATCTCCTATTCCATTTGACCCTCCCTCACCCACTGAGACACACATCACGATACACTTCACACACGAGCTCTCACACGTTTATGCACACCATTTACACACCCGCCTACTCTCCCTCGATCCACTCTCACCCTTCGATACACTTACATCACAGTTCACCACCATCCTACACGACTCAGCTCTCTGCAAGCTCTCTGCAGTTTCCCACACCGCACATATATACACCCTCCACGCAGAGGTTCCATGCCTCAGAACCGCTGGTATGATGTAGATTGCCGCGAGCTATGGAAGCACCTACGCATTTTAGAGCATAGAGGGGATATTACACACACACAGGCACAACGTCGCATGCAGAGCCTTACTCGCCGCAAACGGCGAGATTGGGAGGAGAGACAATACTGGGACATTTATCATTTACTCATGAGTCGAGACAGTGCAGTGGCATTTGAGAGAGAAGAGACCGCAGACACCCATCCGAGACCCGAGCACTTGGCATAGCTATGCACAGAGCCTATATGAGATCCCGGACCAGCCCCCCATTCCCAGACCACAGAGCTCACGTCCTACTACCTTTGACTTCTTCACACCCACTATGGTGGGACGTGCTATTGCCCGTCTACAGCATGGCAGGGCCCATGACCTTTTCGGTTTACAAGCTGAGCACCTCATCTACGGAGGCACGACCCTTGCACCGCTCATTGCCCACCTCTTCAACCGTGCACTGGTTGAAGGGTTCCGTGACTAATGGACTGAGCACACCATAGTGCCCATTCATAAGTCAAGAGATACTATGAATCCAGCTACGTACCGGACGATCATGATTGGCCCTATTGGCCAAGTTATATGGGGCGGTACTAGAGACAGAGTTGAGTACTCTCGCTGAGAGGAAGGGTATCAGAGCTCCAGGACAGGCAGGCTTCAGAAGAGATTACTCTACCATTGACCACATCTTCACTCTGAGATGCCTGATCGACCAGGCAAGGGTGAGGAAGAGGAGATTATATTGCTGCTTTGTGGACTTCCACAAAGCATTTGACACCGTTCCAAGGGGACGACTCTTCAGACGACTACTTGATATCGTAGCTCCAGAGGAGATGATATGGGGGATCTACGCCTTATACGAGAGAGTATCTGGCACAGTCAGATGTCCGGGGGGCTTATCTCATCCACTTGCTAGCACTATCGGGGTGAAGCAAGGATGCCCTCTTTCACCCACCCTCTTTGGTCTCTACATTGATGAGATAGTGGACTACATACAGCAGCAGGGGGGTGATGGCATTGAGGTACGTGGGTCCACTGTCCATATTCTTCTATACGCTGATGACATTGTACTGGTTTCAGAGTCTGCAGAAGGTCTACAACAGCATCTACATGGCCTAGATGACTTTTGCACACGCAGAGGGTTATCTGTGAACCTTGGGAAAACCAAGGTCATGATCTTTCATACATCAGCACAGGTATGCAGACATAGTTTGTTCACAGCAGCAGGTGGACCGATTGAGGTGGTCGGATCATATGTTTACTTGGGAGTGACATTTAGAGCAGCATCAAGGGTCTTCTCTATGTCTCAGGCAGCACGTGACCGCATAACACGTGGGTATGCAACACTTGCCTTGATGGAGAGACAGTGCCACCCGGCATATTTTCAGGAGCCCCGCACAAAGGGGTGGCTCTTCGACACTTTGGTTACACCCGCCCTCATGTATGGGGCAGCCATATGGGGACCAGGATTAGCCACATCAGTATGGACAGCATTAGAGAGGCCACATGTCCGCATGATTTCCAGACTTATCCGCAGCAAGCCTTCAGTACCACATGATATCATTAGAACAGAGCTAGCTACACCTCCGATGCTAGTTGAGGCACTATTCCAGACAGTAAGCCTATTACACAGACTCCGGAGCATGGATACAGAGCGCATTGCTTATCGAGCTTTCCAGGCATCACGGGACATGGCATTAGCAGGCGACACCTCCTCATGGTATGCACAGACACGAGCTTGGCTGGCCCACCACGGCATTGACATAGACAAGATACCACCACTACAGTACGACTCTCATGCACCCACCTACTCGCTCTCTCATCAGGAGAGGAATAGGGTCATTCGTCAGGAGATATGGCATACATACATACAGAGGACATGGGTGAGCCCTAGGGATACATTGCCACCGAAAATGCTCTATTACCGTGAGCATTTTCTACATATATCGGACGAGGGCTTCATCGAGATTCCGAGATACATGCAGACATATCTACCCCACCACCTTCGTGTAGTCATCGGGAAGCTCCGGGTTTCATCACATCAGCTGGAGATTGAGAGGGGTCGGTCCAGGGGAGTCCCCCGTGAGGAGAGGTGGTGCCAAGTATGCCAGACAGAGGTAGAGAATGAGGAGCATTTTGTTATCAGATGCCCGGCATACTTAGACCTACGAGCACAGTTCAAGATAGAGGAGTCACTCCCGTTATGCATGACTATGGGAGACCAGCGACGCTTGCGACGCTTCCTCGCAGCAGCATACGAGAGGCGAGATCGGTCACTCCGGCCCACACATCAGCCACGGGTGAGTACGCAGCGGACCATCACCCAGTTTTTTCAGCGGGCTGAGCCACATCAGAGAGGTCCATCTAGAGAGGTCCATCTATAGGGCTCACGCTCTACCAAGCAGCAGCACAGAGAGCACGGCTCCGACCACGCATGGGCGGATATCATCGACCACGACTATATCAGGAGGATATCTCACGCATCAGGACAGCCTACGACCACATGATGGAGCATCGGCGCACCACCACCCCATGGGTTGTCTTCCTTGAGGAGGCACTCAGACCACCCCCGATGTACCACATACTACACCCGCCTCCACCCATTCACCAGTAGCTAGGGTGTTTCTCACACTTTTACTCACATGTCCCCCATGTATTAGGTGGCCACTATCTACAAAGTCAGAGCCACGTCTCCCCAGCCTTTTCCAGCCTTATATATCTTTGTGTCGCGATATACTTTCTATTTCATTTCATCCTCCACACAGGGTTACTACACTTGTACATGGTTTTTGTCTCATAGGCCAAGTTTGGCCTCCAGAAGACGTTAATATGACTTTCTTTCTCTCTCTCTCTCTCTCTCTCTCTCTCTCTCTCTCTCTCTCTCTCTCTCTCTCTCTCTCTCTCTCTCTCTCTCTCTCTCTCTCTCTCTCTCTCTCTCTCTCTCTCTCTCTCTCTCTCTCTCTCTCTCTCTCTCTCTCTCTCTCTCTCTCTCACATACGACAGCGCCGACGACCAAGACCCCCACTCTGGAGAGCCCGTCCCCACCAAAGAGAGATACACGCGATTCATGCAGATGGAGATATGGAGACGTAAGCAGCACACCCCTATCGATTTCAACGTGCAGAGCATTTTGAGGCTCACCACGATGCCTTACCCACCGATGCATTATATTCTACATCCACTCCAGGCATATAGAGGGCTATGACACCACCCACCCTCCCCTCCCTATGCATATCATATTTGTATCTCACCTGCTTAGCCTATAGTTTGCATACCCATAGCACCCCACACCCTCGACGCAAGCTATTATCCACTCGCTTTTATACTTTGTTTTGTGCCCACATTTTATCTGTCTTTTGGGATCACAGTGGATCGGATCATGCTGATGTATATGTTTTGTCTCATTGGCCGATTTTGGCCTCTAATAGACGTTAAAAGTCTCTCTCTCTCTCTCTCTCTCTCTCTCTCTCTCTCTCTCTCTCTCTCTCTCTCTCTCTCTCTCTCTCTCTCTCTCTCTCTCTCTCTCTCTCTCTCTCTCTCTCTCTCTCTCTCTCTCTCTCTCTCTAGATTGGGCGAGCCACACATACCCCCAGGGATGAGCGATTATGCAGGATATGTAGAGAGGAGGTGGAGGACGAGGAGCACTACACATGTAGATGCCAGGCATATGAGGACATCAGAGACCGCTACCCACAGCTCTTCAGGGGGCCTAGAGAGATCAGGGCTTTATTGGGGACAGAGGACCAGCGCCCTCTAGGTCATTTCCTAGTAGAGCTCAAGCACCACCGCGCATCACTCCTCCAGCAGGAGATGGAGATACACCTGGCCCCCCCCTGAGACTCATATTACAGATTTTTTCAGACCCACATACACTCGAGGGCCCAGCTCGATGCGGGGTGTCACATTACACAGAGCAGAGGAGCTTAGACGACAACGTCAACGACCGAGACCCCCTGTCCGGAGAGCTCGTCCACATCAAAGAGAGATTCAGGCGATTCACGCACGCCATGACATGGAGATACAGAGACGTCAGCAGCGCACCCCTATCGATTTGGACGCCCAGAGCATTTTGAGGATCGCCATGATGCCTTACCCACCGATGCATTATATCCTACACCCACTCCAGGCATTTAGGGGGTTGTGACACCATCGAGCCTCCCCTCCCTATGCATATCATGTTTGTATCTCACCCATTGAGCATATAGAGTGCATACCCATAGCACCCCACACCCTTGATGCCAGCTACTATCCCTCCTTTTATACCCGTTTGTAGTACTCACACTTTATTTTCGTTTTGGATCACAGTGGATTGGATCATATTGATGTATATGTTTTGTCTCATAGGCCGATTTTGGCCTCTAATAGACGTTAAAAAGTCTTTCTTTCTTTCTCTCTCTCTCTCTCTCTCTCTCTCTCTCTCTCTCTCTCTCTCTCTCTCTCTCTCTCTCTCTCTCTCTCTCTCTCTCTCTCTCTCTCTCTCTCTCTCTCTCTCTCTCTCTCTCTCTCTCTCTCTCTCTCTCTCTCTCTCTCTCTCTCTCTCTCTCTCTCTCTCTCTCTCTCTCTCTCTCTCTCTCTCTCTCTCTCTCTCTCTCTCTCTCTCTCTCTTTTCAGTATGATCCAGACTCACCTCACATCCACCTCTCTCGTCATGAGAGGAATCTTGTGCTCAGACAGGACCTTTGGCAGCTCTACATTAGTCAGACATGGCACACACCACACATGGGATCGAGACTATCGCACTATCGAGACCAGCTCTTGGACATACTAGTGGATGGTTTCATCAAGCGACCACGCTACATGGATACCTACATGCCTCATAGCTCGAGGGTGGCCATTGGCCAGTTGAGGGTCTCATCACACCGACTAGAGATTGAGATAGGCAGAGCCACAGACATTCCCCGAGAGGAGCGGCTATGCAGGATATGCAGAGTAGAGATGGAGGATGAGGAGCATTTTGTTTGCAGATGTAGCGCATATGATGACATTAGAGGCAGATACGAGACTCTGTTTACAGGGCAGCCCACCCTCCGAGAGATCATGGGCTCTAGAGATCAGCGACAGCTCGGGCGATTCTTACTAGAGATTCAGAGTCACAGAGATTCTCTCCTCCATCCTACTGCAGCTTCCCAGACACGAGGGAGACAGAGTCAGCTCACTGACGACTTCATTGCACGACGTGCAGCAGCCCTCCGCCCCTTAGCTCACACATCGAGAGGGGTGACTCTTCGGCAGGCTCAGACCTCTCGAGCTAGGAGACGACCCCGTGCTATAGGATATCGGGCCCTCAAACTTCACAGACACAAGATCGCAGACATCCAGGCTCGTGACCATCGCGCCATGGAGGAGAGACGATCCCAGATGATGGCAGATCCCGCTGTAGCCATCAGGGCGGCCTTGACTCCACCTCCACCCATGTACCACATCTTACACCCGCTCACTAGTACAGGATGGAGCTAGTTAGTCGTTCAGATGCATTATCATGCTTGTACTACCCTTTTGCATATAGGCTATAGATATAGCACTCCATTCACCGTCCCCCCCCTCCCACTTTCATGGGTATCTCTACATGCATACTACAGAGATCTATATCAGCCTTGCCATCTTTTTTTCAGTACTTTTATCTTATTCCGATTGACAGAAGATACACCCATGTACATTGATTTGTCTCATAGGCCGACTTCGGCCTCCTAATAGACATAAAAACACTTTCTTTCTTCTTCTTTCTTTTTTCTCTCTCTCTCTCTCTCTCTCTCTCTCTCTCTCTCTCTCTCTCTCTCTCTCTCTCTCTCTCTCTCTCTCTCTCTCTCTCTCTCTCTCTCTCTCTCTCTCTCTCTCTCTCTCTCTCTCTCTCTCTCTCTCTCTCTCTCTCTCTCTCTCTCTCTCTCTCTCTCTCTCTCTCTCTCACACCCACCCACCCACCCACCCACCCACCCACCCACCCACCCACCCACCCACCCACCCACCAGTAGCTAGGGTGTTTTACTCACATTATGGATCCCCCCATGTATTAGGTGGCAGAGTCAGAGCCACGTCTCCCCAGCCTTTTCCAGCCCTATATTGCTTGTGTAGCGATATACCTTTTATTTCATTTCATCTTCTACACAGTGTTACTACACTTGTACATGGTTTTTGTCTCATAGGCCAAGTTTGGCCTCCAGAAGATGTTAATATGACTTTCTTTCTTTCTTTCTTTCTTTCTTTCTTTCTCTGTGTGTGTGTGTGTGTGTGTGTGAGAGAGAGAGAGAGAGCACAGAATGCATGCATTTAAATCCAAACTTACAGCAAGAATTTATAATTCTACAACATAGTAGTATAAACAGTGGAATTATGACTAAACATGCACAATGGATTAAATGGAGGTAGATTTTTAATAAGCAGTGAGAAACCCCAGAAGAGTAAAAGCAATACACTGCGCATTTGTTAATAGCTGAAAGTTTGCTTGATTGACAAGTTTGTTTGCTCAGTTTGCATGCAGTCTCACAGGATTGCCCTGGCATGCCAATCACAATTGCGAGACTCTGTAGACCATCATCAATGGAAGGTTTCGGCTGTTCTGCTGCAATCAATAGAAGAATATCATAATTGAATGAAAAGAAAAGCCCACAATTCAAACCCAGCTATAGCACGTACATGATAAGTTCGTTGGTAGAGAAAAACAGTGATGATTCTCTGTAGCATAAGCATTCTCATGTACCTGAGTACAGTACATCTGAGGATGAGTAAATCCTGATGACAATAGCACTAAGTATGTCTCAGTTTATTCCAGGGCAAAATAAAACTAGCATGTGCAATTGTATATTGAGACTAGATGAATTTCAGGTAGACATATTTCTAGCCTCGTCAACTGCAGTTATTGCATACACAACATCTAACATTATCCTTCTAATCCTCAAGCCGTGAATTCTACATGAAAAAACAGAAGGGGAAATGCAATGATTTCCCCTGACAACCTGTGAAAACATTGTAAGTAACAAATCTGTGGTTAATGTCAATATGAACTATCTTGACCCTTGTTTAATAATGCAACTACCCATACTGCATTGAAGTGTAGGACCATTCCAATCGTTCACCACGTGCCATGGGATGATTCAATCTGAGTATTGTTTATTCATGCCAGCAAGCAAAATCAGGGTTAAACTCTTTGACGTGGTGATCTATTTTGTGAGTTTGTTGCAGGGAACAAGGATGGTAATTTGCTTTTTTGAGTCTGACCCACAGAGTTACTGTTCTTTCTAAGCCTGGGGAGATGTTTTGGGAAGCACATAGAGAAAACTGGTGATAAGGAGCTCCAATGCTTGACATAGGGAGCATCAGGAGAGGACAAACCTCAAGGAGGCAAGGTCAAGGCTAAAGACCAAGAGGCACAGCACAGTCAACCGATCAGGCACACCATTGCCAAGAAAGTGGACTTGGGTGGTTTTCTTTTTTTCCCCCTTTTGGGTGGGGGTGGGGGAAGAGGCCGTTGATTGATGGGGATTCCTATCACCTTAGAAATGATAGTTAGCGCCCACAAGTCTGCACCGAGGCTAATTTTCCCCACAAAAGGTTGTTGCTAACTTGGGGGCTTGAGAGTCAACAGAATAGGATCTAATCTTCAAGAACCCTATTTCCATTGTAGTAAGCAAGGTCACAAAATCAGGGAGTGCCCCATAAAGCCAAAGTCACAAAAGAAGGACCAGGAAGCTAACGAGCCAGCCAGGTCCAGACTCATAGGATAATGTGACAGAAGAAGAAAAGAGCAGCAAATTGGAAGAGGGATTCACCCTAGCCCAAGGGTTATAAAGAAGAACAAGAAGAAGTTCCAGTAAGAGAGAGAGAATACAAAGCCCCTAGACAAGGAGATCAATATGTTTGATTTTCTAGAGGACAACCTGCAAGGAGTAGAGACTGAAGGCCTGGAGCAAGGGTTTGAGTAAATAGAGGAAGAATTCAAGGATGGTGGAGATAAAAGTGAAGGGGAGATGGAGCCAAACAATGTAAGCTTTATAATGAGCTTAATGGTTAAAGACAAATGGACAAAACAAGAAAACAAAGAGATAGAGCATGGGGAGGCGAGACAAACACTTCCTCACCTTATCATATGGGTAAGCCCAAAAAACCAAACAAAAAGGGTGAGAAAAACAAAACGGATGGGGATAAAAAGCCCATTCGCAAGCCTAGCCTCTCCAACACGAAAAAATCAACATCATTTCCTACAATATGGGAGATCTTTTGTATCCTAATAGGGCCTTGAAGAATCTATCAATGGTTAAATGATATATACCAGAATGAATCCAGGTAAACCCCAAATTCACCCTCAAAGGAAAGTGCAACTACAAGCTCATGGTAGTCAACCACAAGACTACATAGCATATCAGCTCCACTACGCACAGTATCGACTCAATACTATGACATCCCCACTAACGTCCTCAGTGCCCAATAGTGGGTATAGAGCTCAGAATGAATACATGCTCACACACACACCCCACAACGCACACACACCACGAGCATGAACTCACAAGAAGCTCTGCGAACTCAGTTTCTATCACTTCCGGAAGTGATGGGCAAACTCAGCCATAATGAAGCCTAGCACCAAATGCAAACAAAACATAGGAAAAATTACAGAAAAAGCATAGTTGATAGGGTATACACACCTAACAACTGGTCGCAACTCGGACGAAGAATCCACAAGTGAAAACTGCATGTCCGCTAATACGACAATCATATATACCAGAATGAATCCAGGTAAACCCCAAATTCACCCTCAAAGGAAAGTGCAACTACAAGCTCATGGTAGTCAACCACAAGACTACATAGCATATCAGCTCCACTATGCACAGTATCGACTCAATACTATGACATCCCCACTAACGTCCTCAGTGCCCAATAGTGGGTATAGAGCTCAGAATGAATACATGCTCACACACACACCCCACAACGCACACACACCACGAGCATGAACTCACAAGAAGCTCTGCGAACTGAGTTTCTATCACTTCCGAAAGTGATGGGCAAACTCAGCCATAATGAAGCCTAGCACCAAATGCAAACAAAACATAGGAAAAATTACAGAAAAAGCATAGTTGATAGGATATGTCTTCATGAGATCAAAGTTGCAAGGAGATCCTCCATGCCAAGTCAAGGAAGATCTTGAGCAAGCATGTTTGGGTCTTCACCTCACCTCCGACCTACAAAGAGGGTGTTGCAATTGGTATCAATCCTCATTGGTCGACTCATCCCTCCATGGTTAGAATGCTCTCAGATGATGGAGACAGATGCATATTATCAACCCCTCGACTCAATTGGAGTTGAGCAATCAACCCTTTCATGGTTTTTTGAAGTATGGAAGGGCATTTCCCAACACCTCTATCTCTCAACCAAAGAGATGAGCTTTCATGCGGCATGTCTAACCCCCATAAACACCATGCAATAATTGCATTGCCAAGTGGGGTAAATTTCACATCATTCGAATTACATTAGAAGCTCTAAAGCTAAAGGAAGGCTGATGCTAATGGATAGTGAAAAGGTGAGGGCCATCTATCTATCTAAAGTCACACAAGGACGCGTCCCCGAGTCCTAGGGACGTCGGGACGCTATCCCCTCAAGCTAATTCCTCGAGACGCCTAGTCGAAATGGCGAGCGTCCCCTTACAACAGTTTGAAACAGCAAACCATCCCCGGGACAGAATCTTGTCATGACCCTGTTTGGGGATGGAAACCCGGGATGGCTCTAGTGTTGGGACGATTTTATTTTGCCAGAAAACTTCAAGTTTTTTTGGCCTCTCTTTTAGAGTCTCTTAAGCCAATGTTGGGGGTCTTTAGAACCTTCTTGAGGGCCATAAGCAACCATAAATAGAGGCCATTGCTCCCTTCATTTTTTCTCGTTGGATCTCATGTGTATCCAGGCTTAAGCTACCTTCAGCCATATGTGGAAACCCTCTCCACCCTCTCTTCGCCCTTTTCCTCTTTTCTCCATACTCATTACATTTATGTTTTAGTCTTTAGATTTTTTGGTTTTACTTTTTGGAATCAACAGTAGTTGTTTCTGTTGATCCATGGTATGATGTAACATTTTTTTGCTCTCAATGCTCATGATAATACAATATGTATATGAAATTTGTAGATGATGATGATGATGATGATGACGACGACGACGACATTGATATAGAACCTTTTCTTTTTGAGATGACAAAATATAAATGACAATTCTAAATGTTCAAACTTCAAAGTGCTTGATACATGTTTCTACTTGAAAAACATTTTTTTCTATAGTTTTATTCTCATTGGTCCTTTCATATGTTAACACGTTCATGTGCATTACTTCTTTGATATTTTTAAAAAAATAAGCATTTTTCTAGTGCCGTCTCGGAGACGCGTCCACGGGACACCCTAGGCTCCATCCCTGTCCCAAGGACACCAATGTTCTCGAGACCCGTCCTCGTCCCCGTCCCCTAGTGACTTTGTATCTTTGTGTGCGCCCGAAGAAAATCCTAACTTCACTAAGGACTAAAGTTTGAACGCTTAAAAGTGAATACTAAAGGGCCAAGACTGGACTAAAAATGCTCAAAGGAGCGCTTAAGGGAAGCAAGCAAGAGTGCTCAAGGGGATGCACAAGGTAAAGCGCTACTCCCATGCTCAAAACGAGGAAAAAAAAGGCCCATAAGAAACCCTCACACGATAAAAACAGGTACACACCTGTCAAAAAAACATATTAGTACTTTTAAGATTTTAATGTGTACTAAACATTTTTTATTTTCCATAAAAAACACTTTCTCTTTTACTATGTTCTCAATTGTGGAGATTCTGGAGTTAAGAGTAGCAACAATAGCAAATTCTTTAAGCATATTTTACTTGCTATCTTGTAACTTCATGTACTCATTCATGTTACATATGGAATATATAAGGAGCTTGGATCCTTTCTCTCTCTCATGTCTTATCTATTCTCCATCTTGTCTCTATTTTCTCCATGTTTCAATATTGATTGTGAGCCTAAAAACCAACATTAACAAACAGAACTACCTGGCATATTCCCCTAGTGTCAGATTAGGGGGAGGGGATTGTTAAAAAATATATCATTGGGGCAACCTTCCACTAGGGACCTCAGCTACAAGTTTATAGGTTTTAAAATTTGAATAAATTTTATTTCTTGAAAAAGGTCAAAAATGGTCCCACTTTTGAGAAATGATAAAAATAAAGTCAAAAAGTTTATTAGATAACGTGATAGAACTCAATGAGAGCTATCCAACCATATATAACACTTGTGTGTTTGGCACCTAAATAAAGGTCAAAACTCAAACCCTGAATTTCAGATTTCGTGTGAAAAACAATTTTTAAATGAAAAGCAGTTTTTACTTTATTAGTGAAGAGCGACTTTTGCATTATTCACCAAGAGCGGCTTTTGCTTTATTAACAAAGAGCGGCTTTTGCTTTACTAGAGAAGAGCGGTTTTTGCTTCATTAAAGTAGAGCGGCTTTTGCTTTATTAGCGAAGGGCGGCTTCTTCCTTATTAGCGAAGGGAGGCTTCTGCTTTATTAGCAAAGGGGAGCTTCTCCTTTATTAGCGAAGGGGGGCTTTTGCTTTATTAGCGAAGGGAGGCTTCTACTTTATTAGGGAGGGTGGCTTTTGCTTCACTAGGGTTTTGCTTCACTAGGCTTTTGCTTTATGAACAAAGGGAAGCTTTCCCTTTGTTAGCAAAAAGCGGCTTCCCCTTTGTTAGCAAAAAGCACCTTCCCCTGTCTTAGCAAAATGCAGCGTTCCCTTTGTTAGCGAAAAGCGGCTTTCCCCTTTGTCAGCGAAAAGAGTGTTGGAAACAATGTCAAAATAGCACAAAACCTTAATTTCCAGCGATCCTAATTTTATGTTACTTAGCCAAATTTTAGTCATAGAATAACATTCAGTCATCTAAGGTCCAGAAATGGTATAAAACCCTAACCCTAAATTTTGCTCAATAAAAAATTGCATTATATGATACCTCAAGTCATGTACATTTAGGAAAGCAAACTTCCATTTTCATCCAATGAATAAATCAGCTGATCGTTGCAGTTTTAGGTGCCAAAAGCAAGTTCTTTTTTTTTTTGAAAAGCTTATCGTAAAAATTGCTTTTTTGCCCAGCATTTTGTGCTTTTCCTTAAAATTTTCGTAAGGCAGTTTGGAGGCTATATAATAGACCCTAGAGGGTCACTTCTTACAACCAACTCAAGCTATTCAAGAGCTAAAAGAAGTGTTCTACACTTGGAGGAGGTGTGCTCTGTCTTTGGTGCAGATTTGGAGGAGATTTTGACAGCCAACCCTGCTAGGAAAGAATCCCTACAAGGAAAGCTCATCTAAGAAGACACCTTGCCAACACAAGGATGAAAGTTGATGAGTCAGTTCAGTCACATATTTTGAAGATCAAAGACTTACGAGATCAGTTACTCAATGTTGAAGTCAATATTTCAGGTGACGAGATTGTAAACACACTTCTAAACTCACTTCCATCTTCATATCGTGCTTTTATTACTTCTTTATCTCTCTCTACAAGAGATAGAGAACTTTCATTTGAAGAGTTATGGTTCCTATTACTTCAAGATGAAGATCAACAAAAGAGTATGGAAGAGAATGATGAAGCCATGTTATCATCATCAAAGGGTAAGAAAAAGAAGGAGATCACAAAGAAGGAGAAGAAGAGTCAACAAACTAAGAAAAAAGTAAGCCTTCTAATCCTAAACCTTATAGTCCTCCTATTACTTCCTCTACACCCAAAGAAAAGTCCGCTACTACATCTACTTCAAAGAAAGAAATTTGCCATTACTGTAAGAAACGAGGCCATTTCATAGCAGAATGCAAAAAGAGGATTTATCATGAGAAGGAAAAAGCATCCAGTAATAAGAAAAAAGAGGATTTATAATAAGAAAACAGGTAATAATGTTGAAGATGATTCAAAACCTAAGTCTTCGAAGGAAGAATCTTATGCATGTATTAGTATTGAAGAATTAGCTTTTGATCAGGCAACATTAAATGCAATCTTTGATAGTCCTTGGACTTTTTATTCTAGAGCTACTAAACATATGAGACGTTGCAGAAAGGTAATTTCTTCTCTTACTAACTCTTCATGTACAAGAGTCACCATTGTAGATGGTCATCATTTGAATGTTGTGGGTTTTGGATAAGTGAACATAAAGTCAAGAGCAGGTGGAAATTTCACAATTTCCAATGTTCTTTATGTTCCGGAAATGAAGAAGAATTTGCTCTCTACATGTACTTCCTTGTCAGATGGTTTTAAAGTTGTTTTTAAGAAAGATTCATGTCAGGTCCTCTCACCTAATGAGGTGCATTGTCTACTTCAAGATGAAAACAAAAGTGGCATGTTTGTGTTATCTAAAATTAGTCATGCTAATGTTGCTAAGTCTTCTACACCTAAGAAGAACATGAAGTTATGGCATGCTAGATTTAGTCATATCAGTTACACAACTCTCAAGCATATCAAAGATCATGGTATGGTTGAGAGTTTGCAAACTTTTGCTTTACCGGATAATGAAGAATCATGTGAAGGATGTCTTAAAGGAAAGCTTCACAAAATTCCTTACAAGTAGCAAGGATATATCATAGCCACAAGGAAGTTACAGATCATACATTCAGATGTGAATGGTTCTATGAGAACGAATTCCATTCATGGTTTCAGGTATTTCGTCACATTTATTGATGATTTTTCAAGCTATGCATGGATTTATGGACTTAATGTAAAGTAAGAGGTCCTTCCTACTTCAAGAAGTTCTTAGTTGTGGATGAAAATGAAAGTCAATCAAAAATTCACATTTTGAGAAGTGATAGAGGAGGAGAGTACATGTTAAAAGACTTTAAGTCTTTTCTTGAGGACAAAGGTATCTCTCATCAACTCACTATTGCTTTCACTCCAGAACCGAATGGTGCTGCAAAGAGAAAGAATAGGATACTTGTTGAGATTATGCATAGTATGATATCATCCAAAAAGCTTTCTCACAAATTTTTTTGATGGAGTACATTCAGCTAATTACATTCTGAATAGGTTCCACAAAAGCTTTAAAGCTTATCACACCTTATGACGCTAATTATGGGAAGAAAGCCAATGTGAATTACTTTAAAGTTTTTGGTTCCAACTTATGTTCACATTGAGAAGAAGGATTGTGGTAAGCTTGATGTAAAAGCCATTAAAGTTGTCGTTATTGGTTATGCTATTGAAAGCAAAGGATACAGATTCTATGTTCAATAAACACGTAATATCCTACTCTCATGCAATGCATATATTACAGAAACCTTCTCAAACTCTAAAATATGCACTTGATAAAGGTGAGGAAAGAATTTCATTACCAACATCAGTACCTAGTCCATCATCAGTACCTCTTGATGTTCCAACTTATGAAGTTGGAGAAGGTTCCAGAGTTCCAAAAGAAAGAGATACTCAAGAAACAGAAGAGATTTTACCACTTTTCAAAAATATGCAAAGTGGTTATATCGAACTTGAAAGGACAGTGGTATAAAGAACTTCACAGGACAAACCCGAAGTCAGACAAGGAGAGAACAAGCAAATCAGGTAAATTATGCATAATATTTTGAGATTCATAACATTTTAGCACTAACTTCAGTTGAGAATGATGGATATCTCGACGAGTGATTTTGTTCTTCTCCCAATCCATGTCTAGATTATGTTTCTTTAGCCAAGGCATTCCAATGATCATAGGGTTTATTGGACTCGATAATACATTGAAACATATTTGGGAATCATGATCACCAAGGTGTGCTCTTAACGATGTGGTTTCCATGGTAATATTCCCAGATGCTAGAGGTCGTCCATCTATTACTTCAACTACTAGTGGTTTGTTCTTCTTAAGTACTGGAATCCTTTGTTTTGTAACCAATCCTTCATCGATAAAACATGAGGCTTCTGAATCTACTAGGGCTTTAAGGGAAAGGGTCTTCTTAGGCATGAGTAACTTGAAAGGTGCAAGACATGTTTCTATGGGTGTTGCTTGAATTATAAGACCTTTTATTACACCATGGTTTGGCTGTATAGTCTCCTTTACAACTGGACTTCCTCATTTCCATGCTCTACACAGGTGACTGCGACTCTGGAGTTTATTCTCTTGTTGGGACAATTAACTGCAATATGGCCAAGGTTTCCACAATAGAGGCATAACTTAATATCTCTCCCTCTCTGTTTCTCTTGTGGGGTTAGAGGATCGAACCTAGTCAAGTCTATCTGCACAAGTTCAGGAATAGGCTCTTCTTTAGGTGTGGGTTGGAAGGGTTTCCATTGACAAAGTCTTCCTTCTACTTACTTTTCTTGTTTCCTTTCAAAAAGGTGGTTATCACATCGAATGGCTTGAGTGACGTATTCATTCAATGTCTTAACCTCCACCATTGTGAGTAGAAGGTCCTTCACATCATCTCTTAAACCCTTGGCTTATGAAATCTTCATGCCAAGTGAGATCGCATATCAATTGCCTAAATTCTGATGCTTCCGAAGCTTCTGAAGCTTCCAAAGCTTTGTTTCTTTCACTTGACTCGTGTCTACATCTCCAAGCGTGGCGGTGAGCTCTCAAAGAAACCCCTCATAGTCACGAAGTACAACCATGTCCTTCTCCAAGATTGGAGCGAACCATGATAACGCTTGACCACAGAGCAAGGTTCCAATAAAGCCGACCTTGGATGCATCGTCAGGGTATCTATAAGAGTGCATACGGATGTAGAGTTTGACTTGTTGCAAGAACCCGCGGAACTTCGTGCGACCACCATCGAACTTTTATGGCATACAAATCTTAGGTTCCTTCATGAAGGATGAACTAGGATGTTGGTTCACTTGAATACTTCCTCGATTTGCTTGAAGATTCCCAATTCGTTCTTGTGGTTCTTGGATGAATGCACCTATATGCACGGGATGTCCCATCTCGACTTGTGCTTGTCGATGAGTTAGGTCCTCGACTTGTTGTTGGAGACTCTGAAGTGATGCCACAATCTGTCCGTAAGTGTTCTCCATGATTCCTGATCTTGGATAGGATCTAGTCTTGCCAAAATGTCAGGGGAGCACTAGATTGCGCACTCTGACTACACTATACAAGATTTCAGAAATGTACTTCTGATTACAAGAACACCCACGTGGGAAAAATAATACAAGAATATGTAACTGATACAAGACGTCCCACAACCATACATACATACATACATACATGCATACATAGACACACGCATATATATATATATATATATATATATATATATATATATATATATATATATATATATATATATATATATATATATATATATATATATATATATATATATATATATATATATATATATATATATATACACACACACACACATATACACACACACACACACAAATTCATAAGTTCAGAGTTATTTGCATCCTCTTCTGAGTATTATGGTGATAAAATTTGAGAAAATTTATCATTTTGAAAACATCCATAAAGTTAAGAGTGAAAGAATTCTATTATATATATTTTATTTATTTATTTCCTTATCGCATCCTCTTCTGAGTATTATGGCGATAAAATTTGAAAAAAAAAATCCTATCATTTTGGAAACATCCATAAAGTTAAGAGTGAAAGAACTCTACCACACTCTTTGAATTGTGGCGACACCTTCCCATACAAAATTCAAAACTGTCTCTGTAGGTACCTAATTCACATGTGAAAAAAAAAAATCGTCAAATATTCTTTGTTTTTCTTTTTTTTTTCATGAGCAGTCATTCACTTTCTTTGCTTTAGATAATAAGATGTGACAGCAATGAATCTACGATTATACCAGAGGAGTGATGGTTTGCTATTCTCACTTTACTTGAAGCTTCATCAGAGGTCTACAGAAATGATTAGAAATTAATAATTATCATAAGACCCCATTTACTGTGTAAGTGAGAAAAACAAATAGGTTGGCATACCTGATTTGGATTTAAGCAACAAGATACACAGTACTCATATGTATCACAACATCTGGTAGTTGAATTGCATCCACTGCACAGCATGAATGAGAGATAGCAATGTGGAATCCACTAAGGTGTGTGAAGTAGATTATATGTTGATGCAAGTTAAAAGTTGTACAGCTGGCATAACGGTGGAAATGAAACGAAGAGTTTGAGCTTACTTGCAAGGATAAGGCTCTCTAGCTTGTGGGCAGCAACCACTCTGATAATCAATATCCAGAACACTACAGATGTATCCTGCATAAGATACTAGAAAATATGAGCAGAATGCAAGCCTCCCATGCACAAATTTCTGGAGCGGGAAAAAGCCATTATTAATCCAAACGATGTACTTAAGACAGGTCACAGAACAAATCAAAAACAAACTGCGCAAGAACACTTATATTTCAAGAGCTAGAGTGTTCCCAGTACTACGCAGTGAAATAAAATTTGCAAAGCTGGACTAGTGAATATATTCTACTCAATACAAACTCCTGTGAAAAGGAACAATTTCGCTGCTAAGCATAAACTTCAATCTTAGGAAATTTTGATGGATCTTTGTTCACTGAGCAGAGAATTGAATAGGATGCGCCCACATACATACATACACGTGTATGTTGCACTTTCCTTTGAGGGTGAATTTGGGGTTTACCTGGATTCATTCTGGTATATATGATTGTCGTATTAGCGGACATGCAGTTTTCACTTCTGGATTCTTCGTCTGAGTTGCGACCAGTTGTTAGGTGTGTATACCCTATCAACTATGCTTTTTCTGTAATTTTTCCTATGTTTTGTTTGCATTTGGTGCTAGGCTTCATTATGGCTGAGTTTGCCCATCACTCCCGGAAGTGATAGAAACTCAATTCGCAGAGCTTCTTGTGAGTTCATGCTCGTGGTGTGTGTGTGCGTTGTGGGGTGTGTGTGTGTGTGAGCATGTATTCATTCTGAGCTCTATACCCACTATTGGGCACTGACGACGTTAGTGGGGATGTCATAGTATTGAGTCGATACTGTGCATAGTGGAGCTGATATGCTATATAGTCTTGTGGTTGTCTACCATGAGCTTGTAGTTGCACTTTCCTTTGAGGGTGAATTTGGGGTTTACCTGGATTCATTCTGGTATATATGTATGTACATACTTACATATGCATGTGCCACATACGTATGTATGTATTTATGTATAGCACTTTGCATGCAGATGTAGCGCATATGATGACATCAGAGGCAGATATAAGACTCTGTTTACAGGGCAGCCCACCCTCCGAGAGATCATGGACTCTAGAGACCGGCGACAGGTCGGGCAATTCTTACTAGAGATACAGAGTCACAGAGATTCCCTACTACAGCCTATTGCAGCAGCCCAAACAAGAGGGAGACAGAGTCAGCTCACTGACTTCTTTGTTCCACGACGTGGAGCAGCCCTCCCCCCTCAGCTCACACACCAAGAGGGGTGACTCTTCAGCAGGCACAGATCTCTCGAGCTAGGAGACGACCCCGTGCTATAGGATATCGGGTCCCGAGACATCACGACACCAGATTGTGGAGATCCAGGCTCATGACCATCGCACCATGGAGGAGAGACGATCCCGGATGATGGCTGATCCCGTTGCAGCCATCAAAGGGGCCCTGACTCCACCTCCACCTATGTACCACACCTTACACCCGCTCACTAGTACAAGATGGAGCTAGTTAGTCGTTCAAATGCATTCTCATGCTTGTTGTACTACCCTTTTGCATATAGACTATCATAGATATCGCACTCCATACACCCCCCACTTTCATGGGTATCTCCACATGCATACTACAGAGATCTCAGCTTTACTAGTTTTTTCAGCACTTTTATCTTTTTTGATTGACAGAAGATACACCCATGTACATCAATTTGTCTCATAGGCCGAGTTCGGCCTCCTAACAGATGTAAAAACACTTTCTTTCTTTCTTCTTCTTCTTCTCTCTCTCTCTCTCTCTCTCTCTCTCTCTCTCTCTCTCTCTCTCTCTCTCTCTCTCTCTCTCTCTCTCTCTCTCTCTCTCTCTCTCTCTCTCTCTCTCTCTCTCTCTCTCTCTCTCTCTCTCTCTCTCTCTCTCTCTCTCTCTCTCTCTCTCTCTCTCTAGCCGAAACCCTAAACCTAATCTCTGAAATGGCTCCCATGGACCGAAGGGAAGTGGATGAACTCATCGCTAAAGCCCTCAAAGAGGCCAAAAAGGAAGCAGACCGCAACCTCAATATGGAGATACGAAAAATGATGGAAAAGTTCAAAGGACTCGAAGAACAAGTAATGGATAAAGTCAAAGGACTCGAAGAACAAGTAAAAACTCTCACAGAAGAACGAGATAATTGGAGGACAGCCTATGCGCACATGAAAGAAGAGGGGGAGATCTCCAATGTGGAGACACTCAAAGAAGAAATAAAGAACGAAATCAAAACGGAGGTAGAATCCATTCGAGAGTCGTGAGTGGAAGTAGTACATAAAAGGGTTAAGAAGGAAGTAAAGGAAGATGTGCAGAAAGAAGAGCTCACACGAGTCCAAGAGACACTTGAGGAGGAGAGGCTTCGACACACTTGAAGACTTCACATTCCGATTACGGGCCTACCCTAAGGAACATCACCGGAGGCAGATGCCACTGACATTTGCCGTCGACTTGGATACGAGAGCATGCCCTTCACAGGCTCTTGGAGGGTTGGGCGAGATACATCGCGTTCACGAGCACTCATCCATGAGATGAGCTCCGACGAGGCACGGACCACCTTTTTTAGACGTCGATCAGTACTGCGTGGACTACCTGATGGTGCCCTCTACATGGATGAGGACCTCACGCGGATGCAAGTGGCACACTGACGCACTTGCAGGCCACAGATACTCCAAGCACGACAAGAGGGGAGGAAGGCCTTTTACCGTGATGGTAAGGTCTTCATAGATGGACGCCCTATCAAAGGGCCACGTGGCCTATGAGACATCAGTACACCAGGAGACACCACTCAGAGGAGTGGTGTGGAACTGCAACGGGGCACTCGGGACGTGACCAGACAGACTCGAGGAGATCCTGGCATCACATGAATTTGCATGCATCACAGAGACACACGAAAGCCCAAAGAGAGGTCTATCATGCATTGCACGTTTTCATTGGGAATCTACATTCCGGACCACGACGAGACAGAGTACAACGCGAGGGTCGGGAGGGGTGGCCAGTGTATTTAGACAAGAGATACAGAGCCGGATCCATATTATAGGAGGAGATGAGGAGGCACGATATATGTGGGTTAGCATGGAGATAGCACAAGGGAGTTGGATTTACATTGTTATATGCTACTTCCCTGCAGGCGGATCTCGATACGAAGGACAGGATCTTGGGGGACCGATCCGAGACAGAAACTCACCATACACAGCACTTTCAGATGAAATATTGCATTACAGCACACTAGGTGAAGTCTTCCTTATGGGGGACTTCAATGGCCGCACTCAGTCACACCAATGCGATGCATACGACATGGATCACCCACATCTCATGAGGGCGAGAGACCCAGTGGAGATGAGTACCAGTAGAGTATCGACAGATATGGGTCAGGACACGACAGGGTATGGCAGACATCTGCTTGAGCTAGGCAGCCGACACAAGCTCGTTATATATAACGGGATGCATCGTTGGCCAGGTTCGAGCGGACTTACTTGCTTCCCTCGCGGGGGAGGTGAGAGCATAGTCGACTAGATTTTGGGTACCACCTCTGGAGCTTCACTCATCACCTCACCTACTATTGGACGACGCCCACTTCGTGCTGACCATAGATTTATCACATTCACACTCTCATCTCCTATTCCATTAGACCCTCCCTCACCCACTGAGACACACATCACGATACACTTCAAACACGAGCTCTCACACGTTTATGCACACCATTTACACACCCGCCTACTCTCCCTCGATCCACTCTCACCCTTGGACACACTCACATCACAGTTCATCACCATCCTACATGACTCAGCTCTCTGCAGCTTCCCACACCGCACACATATACACCCTCCACGTACAGGTTCCATGCCCCAGAACCGTTGGTATGATGCAGATTGCCATGAGCTACGGAAGCACCTACACATTTTAGAGCATAGAGGGGATATTACACACACAGGCACAGCGTCGCATGCAGAGCCTTACTCGCCGCAAACGGCGAGATTGGGAGGTGAGAGAGTACTGGGATATTTATCATTTACTCATGAGTCGAGACACTGCAATGGCATGGAGACATTTGAGAGAGAGGAGACAGCAAACACCCATCCGAGACTCGACATCCTACTACATCTGACTTCTTCACACCCACTATGGTGGGACGCGCTATTGCTCGTCTACAGTATGGCAGGGCCCATGACCATTTCGGTTTACAGGTTGAGCACCTCATCTACGGAGGCACAACCCTTGCACTGCTCATTGCCCACCTCTTCAACCGTGCACTGGTTGAAGGGTTCCCTGACTCATGGACTCAACACACCATAGTGCCCATTCATAAGTCA